>JACEFZ010014387.1:225000-297455 GCA_014155875.1 Cepaea nemoralis
CCCACCCATCCACCACATCCCTATACATCTCCCCACCAACACACACCTCTCATCCACCACACATCCCATCCACCCACACCCCAAGCACACATACATTCAATAACCCACACATCCCCCACCTACACACATCTCCCCACCCACTCACATATCCTTTACCCGTCCCATTTCCCACCAACAATCACTCACCCAATATCCTCCTCCACCCACACACCTCCAACCACCCAACCAAACACACATTCCTCAGCCACACACACATCTCCCCGTCAACTCACATATTCCGCACCTACCCACACACAAATTCCGCACTCACCCACATAATCTCCCATCTCCCCCAGCCCACTCACTTATCCCGAGCCCACACCTACAAACATCCCCCACCATCTCCTAACCTGCACACACTCACCCACCCACATATCCTCTACCCACCCACACATCCTCTACCCACCTATCCCCCAACCAAACATCCCTTAACCACACACCCTTACTCATATACAATCACCCACCCACACATCCTCTACCCAACCACACATCCTCCACCCAACCACACATCCTCCATCCACCCATTCCCCCAGCCACACATCCCTTAACCACACACCCTTACCCATATACACACACATCCCCACCCACGCACAATCTCCCCACCCATACAAACATCCCTCACACACATCCCCACCCACCAACACATTCCCCATTCACAAACACACACCTCCCATCCACGCACACACAACCCATACATTCATCCCCTCACACATCCCTAGACACACGTACTTATCCCTCAACCACTAACACCCACACGTCCCTTACCCACTCATCAACACATACATCTCCTATCTACCCACCCACACTCACACATCCCAACCACCCATCTAAGCAAACATCCCCCACCCTCACACACATCATTCACCCACCCACAAACCCAACCACACCTTCACCCTACCCACACAAACATCATTTATCCACACCCAGCTCCCCTCCCACACAATACCACACCCACACACATCCCAAAGACACATCCCTCACCCACACACACATCTATCCACACATCTCCTACCCATCCACACATCCCCCAACTACAGTCACCCTCACTACCCACACATACATCCTCCATCCAGCCACACACACCCCACCCAGCCAGACATATCCCCCACCCACACACACATCTCCAAATCCATCACCCACACTCATCACGCACCCCTCCCCCAACCCACACACATCCCCACACACATTCACCCACACATCTCTCACCCACACACACTCCCCACCCATCCACCCAAACATCCCACACCCACATACACATCCTCAAACCCACAACCACCCCCACCTGCACACATCTCCCACCCACCACATATCCCCACACCCACATCTCCCCACCCACACATATACCCCCACCCATCCCATAACCCACCATCAATCATCCACCAACATATCCTCCTCCACCCACTCACCCACAACCACCTAGACAAACACACATCCCCACTCACAAACACATCTCCCCATACACCCATACATCTCGCACGCACCTACACACAAATCCCCCACCCACCCACACAAACCCACCCCGCCCACCCACACACATCACGAATCCACCCACACACACATCCCCCGATCCCCAACCTACTATTATGATCAAACTCCCACACTTTACACACACATACAGTGACGATTGTCGTGAGCATTGTCGCAAAATTGTAAAGAAAATGGAGAAAAATTGTACATATACATTTTGTAACTTAAAAATTAGTGATGCAATTCAACTCTCTCCCCCCCTCTCTCTCTCTCTCTCTCTCTCTCTCTCTCTCTCTCTCTCTCTCTCTCTCTCTCTCTCTCTCTCTCTCTTCTCTCTCACTCACTAGCGCTCTCACTCACATTACAGTAATGTTATATTATACATGATAAAATCAAGTGTCATACATACAAAATGATAATGTGAAAGATGAAAATACACAAAGAATATGGAATGGCATGTTACAGGACATGCGAGCACTGAATTCTCTCTCTCTCTCTCCTCTCTCTCTCTCTCTCTCTCTCTCTCTCTCTCTCTCTCTCTCTCTCTCTCTCTCTCTCTCTCTCTCTCGCTCTCGCTCTCTCTCTCTTACATAGGCACACACACATTCCCCCCCCCCCACACACACACACATATCCCTCACATACACACCCATACATACATCCTCACATATAGACAAATACATGATGCCTCACATGATTACTGAAACTAATAAGAACAAACTCCTACACTTTACACACAATTTAGACACTGACGATTGTCGTGAGAATTCTCGCAATTGCAAGAAGTGGAGAAAAAATTGTACATATACATTATGTAGCGTAAAAATTAGTGATGCAATTCAAATCTCTCTTTTTTTTTCTCTCTCTCCCTCTCTCTCTCTCTTGCTCTCTCTCTCTCTCTCTCTCTCTCTCTCTCTCTCTCTCTCTCTCTCTCTCTCTCTCTCTCTCTCTCTCTCTCTCTCTCTCTCTCTCTCTCACTCACATCACAGTAATGTTATATTATACATGATAAAATCAAGTGGTATACAAAATGATAAGATGAGAATTAAAAGAAAAAAAATATGGAATGGCATGTTACAGGACAATCAGGTGGCATTAAACGATACCTCGTAATATGAAAGATGGAAAAATATGGAATAGCATGTTACATGACATGCGTGGGCTCAACTCTCTCTCTCTCTCTCTCTCTCTCTCTCTCTCTCTCTCTCTCTCTCTCTCTCTCTCTCTCTCTCTTTCTCTCTCTCTGTCTCTCTCTCTCTCTTTACATACTCACACTCTCACACTCATTCACTCTCTCTCTCTCACTTACACTCACTAACTCTCTCACTTTCTTTACAGTAATTTACATGAATTAATTTTATGCATGTTAAAATCAAGTGCATCAAAATGATAATATGAAAAAAAAATGAGAATACAGAAAACATATGGATCAGCATGTTAGATGACATGCATGCCCTCAACTCTCTCTCTCTCTCTCTCTCTCTCTCTCTCTCTCTCTCTCTCTCTCTCTCTCTCTCTCTCTCTCTTGTCTCTCACTCACATGTACATACACACACACACACATCATACCAACGCAATACACACACCTGCACACATCCATATACTTACTCACACGTACTCACATAACACCCGAATATACACTCCCTCGCATACACTGCATGCATGCACACTTACACATAGCACATACAAAGATATACAATACATACACGAGCACACACACACACACTCGTCCATACACACACACACACACGCATATAAACGCATATAAACACATGAACGCAAACCTTAACACACGTACAGACATACACACAGAGTCACACACAGATGCACACATGTACACACATATACACCCATACACACATCCAGACATGCACACACATACATCACACTTTCTCATGCACTCTCTCATTCAACCACGCTCTCTCTTTTACACACTCACTCGCTCTCACACTCAATCATTCGTGCACATACACGCATACCTACAAATTCTCTCTCACTCACTCACGCTCCCTTACTCACTCATTTACTCGATGACTCTCTAACTCACACTCACTCACTACTTTCACACTCTATCACACAGACAGGCAGACACACAACACACCCACTCTCTCAGATTCACTCATTCTCTAACTAAATCTCTCACACATATGTCCACACACTCACTCACTTTTACACTCACTCAGGCACATGCGCATGCATACTCTCTCACTCTCACTCATACTAATTCTTCCACTCACACTCTTTCTCACTCACTCTCTCACCCACTGTCTCGTTCACACACATACAGTGAAGAATGATAGTGGAAAAATGATACTAGTAGGTGACTTATGGAGGCATATAGTCGGTATGAAGTAAGTATTGAAAGAGTTTTCGGTTGAATGTGTAGGGACTCATTGGTGTTTTCAGTTCTGGTTGAAGGCTATTCCACAAGTGAGCACCAGAATATGCGAAACAAGTTTTGTATAAGTCCAATCTAGGCTTAGGAAGCTGTAATAAATTTAAGCGCTTACTGTTCATTGCATTAGATTGAATTAGCGCCAGAAGATACTCTGGCGTATTTTCAGATATAATTTTATTCACTAATTTGGCTTTGTTAAAAAGGAAGCGCTTTTGAAGTGGTAGAAGTCTTAGATGGCTGTATAATTTATTACTTTCAACGTGCTTTATGCTAGAAACTAGACGTATAGCGCGGTTTTGAAGCGAACACAATCGTTTCATATTAGATTTAGGGCAGCCATCCCAGACTGTGGAACAATAATCGAGAGGTGATTGGATATAGGATGCATAGAATATTTTACGTGTGCTTTCATCCAAAAAGTGTTGAATTTTAGCAAGTTGGTAAACTTTTTGTGCTATTCTCTTGGTAAGGGCGTGAACATGAGGGCTCCAGTTTAAATGTCTGTCAATTAAAAGACCTAATGTTTTATGTTCATTTACATTAATTATAGGTAACGTGTTCACGTGGAGCTCGAGCGGTGTCCCAGTTATGGCTAGCGTCTGTAGTTTTTGTCTGGTCGTTATTAGCATGGATTTAGTTTTGTCGATGTTAATTAACATGCGATTTTCATTGCTCCATCTACTAAGGTTGTCAAGATCGTTTTGTAAAGAGCTCTCTAAGTCACAAAGGCTCTCTTGACTTGTGTAAATAGTGCAGTCATCCGCAAATAGATCACACGAAGTATTGAGGTATAAAGGAAGATCGTTAATATACACTGCAAAAAGCAGCGGACCTAGTATTGAGCCCTGAGGCACCCCAAAATTAAGTTGTGTGGGTCTTGATAGACAGTTATTGAAGGACACTACTTGTTGTCTGTCTGATAAAAATGACGTAATTAGGTTCACCATATTGGTGCTAGTCTTCATGTGTTTTAATTTTCTAATTAAAATATCATGATCTACCATATCAAAGGCCTTTTTTAAAGTCTACAAATACTGCTCCACAGATGTTGCCATTGTTGATACAAAGATGCCAGTTATCGGTCATTTTTGTAAGGGCACTATGGCAAGAATATTTAGGTCGAAACCCAGATTGACTGTCAATTATTAGATCGTTGTTAATTAAATGATGTAGTGTTATTTTATGCATGTGTTTTTCTAATGGCTTTGATAGCGACGATAGTAAGGAAATAGGTCTATAATTACCCAAGACGCTAATATCAGTTGAGCCATTTTTAAGTAGAGGATACACTTTAGCAACTTTAAAGGCAGATGGAAAGTAGTTTTTGGATAGGCACTGGTTATATATGAACGTTAAGGACTCACTAATAATAGGTGCAGCACACCGAAGAATTCTATTACTGATACCATCTAGGCCTTCTGAATTTGTTGCTTTGAGATTTGAGAGATATTTATATACTTCTGCAACAGACATCAAGGGAATCTCAGAGGGAATATTTCTAGAGCACTTCCCTTCACAGAATGATGACAGTGAACTTAAATTACATACTGAGTCTGGTATTGAGGACTTTAGATTCTCTATTTCTGATTGAAAGAAGTAACTGAAATCCTCGCATGTTATAGAGTTTGGTATTGCTGACTCTGAAGTGTGTTTCTTGTTGGTTAGCGAGTTAATAGCCTTCCATATATTTGTATTATTTGATTTATCTACAATTAAATTTTTGAAATGATCTTTCTTTATCCTACGAATTTCATATTTAACTTTATTTCTTAGTCTGCGGTAATTGATAAAATCTTTATTTTTGTGTGCTGTATCTCGTTCTCTCATGATTTCGAGAACTTCGCTAGTGACCCACGGGGACTTATGTTGATTCTTGACTCGAACTTCTTTGACTGGCACATGTTTATCAAATACATTGTATACTGCCTTTGTCCAGTAAGCTAGTGCATCATCCGGATCAGGAAGTTGGTAAACATGTTCAAGGGCTGCATTTTTTAAGTCGTCTAAAAATAAATTTTGGTTGAGAGCTTTAAAGTTTCTAAATTTGATGCTTAAATGTTTATTTTTAGGAGTTTTGAACCCAATTTTCGACCGTGTACAACATATTGGGTAATGGTCACTAACTGCACTAACAGGAACAGAACATTCGGTAATATTAACTGGACAAGTAACATATATATGATCAATTATAGTTGAGGAGGTGTCTGTAACTCTTGTGGGACGATTTATTAGTTGTTTGAAATTGTAAGATATAATGATATCTTCCCATGTCTGGTTGGATTTAGTAATATCTATGTTAAAGTCACCTAATATCATGACTTCTCTACCTGCTGTAAACACCCTATCCATCATTGTAGTGAAACAGTCATACCAACTATACCCAGCACAGGGATTTCGATATAGGTATCCAATGAGAAACGGTTGCTGGCTGACTGGCTTCACCTCTAACCAAACACATTCTATCTCTTCTATCTCGAGATCACTTCTACGGGAACAGTTGAGAGAATTTGAAATGTATACAGCAATACCTGTCTCTAATTTTTGATTTGCGTCTCTTCGAATTACTTTAAACCCCTTAAGAGAGATTTCAGAGTCGGTTATTTTGTCGTTGAGACGACTTTCTGTGATTCCAAACACATGGAACTGTTTGCACAGTATTACTGAAAGCTCAGGTAATTTATTGAGCAAATGATAGATGTTGAGATGGCCTATATGTAGACCATCTTTGTTTAGCCACTGATCGTGATTGGCGAACATTACACAATGAAAAGATGATGTCGCTTGTGGTAGAAAAATTTCAGAGGTTTTGAAACTTTATTTAGTGGTAGTTACGACTATTAGAGGGTATAGGAAAATGTCTGTGATGGAGTGACATCATTAAAGCTTGGTGCAGAGCTGCAGGATTGTATTGCATTAGCTGTTGAAGTTGACAATTCCACTGATAAGAGTGTGGAAGAGAGAAAGAGAGAGAGAGAGAGAGAGAGAGAGAGAGAGAGAGAGAGAGAGAGATGAGAGAGAGAGAGAGAGAGAGAGAGAGAGAGAGAGAGAGAGAGGGGGGGGAGAGAGTTGAATTGCATCACTAATTTTTAAGTTACAAAATGTATATGTACAATTTTTCTCCATTTTTTTTACAATTTTGCGACAATGCTCACGACAATCGTCACTGTATGTGTGTGTAAAGTGTGGGAGTTTGATCATAATAGTAGGTTGGGAGATCGGGGGATGTGTGTGTGAGTGGATTCGTGATGTGTGTGGGTGGGCGGGCGGGGTGGGTTTGTGTGGGTGGGTGGGGGATTTGTGTGTAGGTGCGTGCAAGATGTATGGGTGTATAGGGAGATGTGTTTGTGAGTGGGGATGTGTGTTTGTCTAGGTGGTTGTGGGTGAGTGGGTGGAGGAGGATATGTTGGTGGATGATTGATGGTGGGTTATGGGATGGGTGGGGGTATATGTGTGGGTGGGGAGATGTGGGTGTGGGGAGATGTGTGCAGGTGGGGGTGGTTGTGGGTTTGAGGATGTGTATGTGGGTGTGGGATGTTTGGGTGGATGGGTGGGGAGTGTGTGTGGGTGAGAGATGTGTGGGTGAATGTGTGTGGGGGATGTGTGTGGGTTGGGGGAGGGGTGCGTGATGAGTGTGGGTGATGGATTTGGAGATGTGTGGGGGATATGTCTGGCTGGGTGGGGGTGTGTGTGGCTGGATGGAGGATGTATGTGTGGGTAGTGAGGGTGACTGTAGTTGGGGGATGTGTGGATGGATAGGAGATGTGTGGATAGATGTGTGTGTGGGTGAGGGATGTGTCTTTGGGATGTGTGTGGGTGTGGTATTGTGTGGGAGGGGAGCTGGGTGTGGATAAATGATGTTTGTGTGGGTAAGTGAAGGTGTGGTTGGGTTTGTGGGTGGGTGAATGATGTGTGTGAGGGTGGGGGATGTTTGCTTAGATGGGTGGTTGGGATGTGTGAGTGTGGGTGGGTAGATAGGAGGTGTATGTGTTGATGAGTGGGTAAGGGACGTGTGGGTGTTAGTGGTTGAGGGATAAGTACGTGTGTCTAGGGATGTGTGAGGGGATGAATGTATGGGTTGTGTGTGCGTGGATGGGAGGTGTGTGTTTGTGAATGGGGAATGTGTTGGTGGGTGGGGATGTGTGTGAGGGATGTTTGTATGGGTGGGGAGATTGTGCGTGGGTGGGGATGTGTGTGTATATGGGTAAGGGTGTGTGGTTAAGGGATGTGTGGCTGGGGGAATGGGTGGATGGAGGATGTGTGGTTGGGTGGAGGATGTGTGGTTGGGTAGAGGATGTGTGGGTGGGTGATTGTATATGAGTAAGGGTGTGTGGTTAAGGGATGTTTGGTTGGGGGATAGGTGGGTAGAGGATGTGTGGGTGGGTAGAGGATATGTGGGTGGGTGAGTGTGTGCAGGTTAGGAGATGGTGGGGGATGTTTGTAGGTGTGGGCTCGGGATAAGTGAGTGGGCTGGGGGAGATGGGAGATTATGTGGGTGAGTGCGGGATTTGTGTGTGGGTAGGTGCGGAATATGTGAGTTGACGGGGAGATGTGTGTGTGTGGCTGAGGAATGTGTGTTTGGTTGGGTGGTTGGAGGTGTGTGGGTGGAGGAGGATATTGGGTGAGTGATTGTTGGTGGGAAATGGGACGGGTAAAGGATATGTGAGTGGGTGGGGAGATGTGTGTAGGTGGGGGATGTGTGGGTTATTGAATGTATGTGTGTTTGGGGTGTGGGTGGATGGGATGTGTGGTGGATGAGAGGTGTGTGTGGGTGGGGAGATGTATAGGGATGTGGTGGATGGGTGGGGGAATGTATTGTATGTGTGTGTGGTTGGGTGGGGGAGTTGGAGTGAATGGGGGATGTGTGGGTGGGTGGTGGATGTGTCTTATAACATAGTCATATGCATTGTTTATGTTTACAAAATTCATGTGACAATGTTTTTTTCCTATGCACTGTTCATGAAAGAAAGATGAGTGATTGGAAGGGCCGAATGTAAGACGGGCCTGCGTGCCCAATTTGTTACCCTTTGAAAATAAAGTCTGTTCGTTCGTTCGTTCGTTCTCTCGCTCCCACACGCACACACATATATACTGAACAATTATACCAGTAAATGAATTATGGTGGCATATAGTCGGTATGGATTAGTAGCTTGTGTATGGACTATGCTTGTGTTCATAGTGAGCGAACACAAATAATGAGCAGGCTTTCTAAGAACATGCCATATCTGGTGACAACGACTTGTATTTCTATTGTCATACTTTGGCGTTTGTCTCAAACAAAAAGATAAATCCTTCCAGCTGAAATATACAACAGACATATTCCCACATTAATCTCAGGCTTGAAGAATGTATATTTTGCTTTAGTTTATGTTGGAAGCTCGTCGGTAAGCGTCCGGTGGGTTTGCATGTATCACCAGGTGCCGGGAGGGCGCTCTATAGCGATGCTACTCTTGGCCTGCGTGTGCCTGAATAGTCCGTCTGTCCGATAGATGTCTGGACGATCCTGCAGTAATCATATTTTTTTTAATGTTGCATATCCCTTACAGGACGTTGCAGTCAACATCAGCATTTTTCAGCTGCTGTTGATGTACTAGACAAGATTACGCTCAGTAGTTTGCCATTGTTTTTTGAGCGACCGGCTCAAATACACCTAAGTTACCGACGCGGAGCGAACTACCACCAATTCTCACACAAGTCACATTACTCACGAGAGTATACGGGATTATGGAGAAAGTCGTGTTACTCCTAGACCAGCTTCAGACAGTATAAAATATAAAAACCTGATAACCCAAGATGAAATTGCAGAGGAAGAATGAATAGTTGGTCTTAGAAAGCAATTTTTGGTTTAATCATTCTCAATGTCCTTAGATTATATTTTAAATAGAATAGATCACAGATTTGAGATTGTTTTAAACTGTGGCTTTCAAATGTAGTGTTTTCATCTTAGAGCATATTGTTAACACAGATATTGTGCGCTAATTATAATGCTGTTAAAGCCACGTCCTCGGACATAATTGACAATCAAATTGAAATCGTGCAAATGTTACCTTCATTTTAAGATGTACAAAAAGGTAAATCACTATGATTAACGCAAATTCAAGTGTCAAGAAGATGACAATTAATAATGTACTTAAATTCATAATCCCCAAATGATGTGTTCAATTTATCTTAATTTACTTTTCCCTGAATTTACCAATACATAGCGCAGTTGCAGAATGATACTGCAGTTGAATTATACACAGGAAGTCCTACCATCATTCTACAATAGTTGAAGATAGATTGTGTTAGATTTGCTTCCCATGGGAAGAGAGTTGGCGATTGATGTGAATTACAATGCAGTAACAGATACATTTGCAAGAATTAAGTCTTGATGAAAGAGCATGTTGTAGGGTCTTCTATATTTTCACATTGTTGTGTATTGTTGGCATGTTATATGTGAAAATTAAATTGAATAACAAACATGTTTTATTTTGTTGGTTTGAGATTTATGACTCACGGTTATTGGTAAACTGCAGACAATCGCTGATTAGTGTCTGCGTGGAGTGGATGGACTAGAGTGGTGTGACAGAGACGTGGAGTGGATGGACTAGAGTGGTGTGACAGAGACGTGGAGTGGATGGACTAGAGTGGTGTGACAGGGACGTCGGCGTTGACTATGTGGAGAGAGATAGGTGTTGGCATGTAAGGAGGCTGGAATATGTCGCTGCTGCTCGGCGGGGCAAGGATTGACAAAGCTTGAGGATGTGTAGCAAACATCATTTCTGTGCTCTACAAGTAGTAGCACTCGTATGGACTACACTTGAGTTCAAAGCCAGCGAATGAAAACAAAAGTAGGATAATAAAACTGGTAGAAAAGATCTGAGTATTAAAACTGATAGAAAAGATCTCAGTATTAAAACTGATAGAAAAGATCTCAGTATTAAAACTGATAGAAAAGATCTCAGTATTAAAACTGATAGAAAAGATCTCAGTATTAAAACTGGTAGAAAAGATCTCAGTATTAAAACTGATAGAAAAGATCTCAGTATTAAAACTGATAGAAAAGATCTCAGTATTAAAACTGATAGAAAAGATCTCAGTATTAAAACTGATAGAAAAGATCTCAGTATTAAAACTGATAGAAAAGATCTCAGTATTAAAACTGATAGAAAAGATCTCAGTATTAAAACTGATAGAAAAGATCTCAGTATTAAAACTGATAGAAAAGATCTCAGTATTAAAACTGATAGAAAAGATCTCAGTATTAAAACTGATAGAAAAGATCTCAGTATTAAAACTGATAGAAAAGATCTCAGTATTAAAACTGATAGAAAAGATCTCAGTATTAAAACTGATAGAAAAGATCTCAGTATTAAAACTGATAGAAAAGATCTCAGTATTAAAACCAATAATATTTACCATAAACAAGTAGCAGCACTAAGAATGCCAAATGTGGCCATTAGTCTAGTTATGAACAAACATAACCAGAAGTGACATGCTGGTGTGTTTCGTTACTGGATTTCTTCTCTCTCCATTACAAAGTAATATCTACAGTGAACAAAGACAGAACAGGAACATGATTTGAGGGTTGTAATTTATAGAAGTAAAGAACAAATTTGATATATTGTCTGATCTAGAGATCCTGTTTCAAGATGTAGATGATCAATGGGAAACGATGAAGAATTCAATCAGTTGTGCAGCAGAAAAAACTATTCCAAAAGTACAGAAAGTGGGCCGTAAGACATGGATGACTGAAGAAATTTTACAACTAATGGAAACAAGAAGACAGAACAAAAATAATCCTGCCAAATATGAAGAAATTCACAGAAAAGTGAGAACCTTATGTGAGGAGGCAAAAGAAACATGGCTTGAGAAAAATTGCAGAGAAATTGAAAAACAACACAACAGTAACAATGCGAAACTAATGCACAAAAGAATTCAGGAGCTTACTAATCAAAGAACACGTACATCAGCAGGCTGCCTAAAGACAAAAGATGGAAGAGTCGTAATAGAAAAAGAACAGATCTTGCATGAATGGTCAGATTACGTGAAAAACCTTTATGACGATAACAGAGACAAACAGTATGTTGTCCAAAATAATAATGAAGGACCAGCAATTTTGAAGATGGAGGTTCAGAATGCGCTTAACCATATGAAATCTGGCAAGACCCCCGGTTCAGACAGCGTCACAACAGAAATTATTAATGCTTTAGAAGAATATGGAATAGATAAAGTTACCAGTCTGCTTAATACAATATATGATACTGGAAATATACCTCAGGAGTTTTGTAATTCTGTATTTATTGCAATCCCAAAGAAATCAGGAGCCTTGTGTCATCAAGCGATGCTACAGGCATTACGGGATAAACTTCTCTCGCACCACACAAAAAGATTTGTCAGTCGTACGAGAGGAATTGATTACACATTTTATTGCCACTGGCTCTTTACATTACATAAATGCACAAAACGGTCGCTAATGAATCACACATGAATACACAGAATTGCCTATCACTAGTCGTTCCTAACCCTACTGCTAATTCTATCTACTCGGCTAAAGAATACGCATCGACGCTAAGCGATGTGTTCCCTACGAAGTCTGTCCCCTGTCTGACTATTCTCCGCCTGTTGACTACACAGTACGCGGAGGGACCTTGTGCGTACTTCGGCTTTTGCGTGCTGCCTCATTCAGCACGCTTAGAGTAGTGGCCTCTCTTGAGTTTCATTCTAGTTCTCCGTGTCTATCACGTTGGCGTGATTATGCCGTGACCAGAGTGCTTACTCTCTGGTTGACACCTCCGTGTCTCATGAGAGAACTGTTTGATAGTTCCCCTTCCTATATACTCCCTACACCTACCCTGCCCTCATGTAGGGGCACTGGGTTACATTTAATCTACTTGAGGTAGACCACTCATTCAGGGTGGTCTTCCCTGAGTCTTTGACACACACCCTCCCCTCCTGTGTTGCGTTACAAATTTTGACTCATGGTTGTGACGCAAGAGGTTTCTAAAAAATTAGTGTATCTAATTTTTGTCAAAGACTACTGATAACTTGGTTCTGGGTAACTCAATAGACTTCTACTGACTATTGTCACAATGTAGTATCACTTTACTTGGCTACTGGTGATCGCCACAAACTTGTCTGGTTGGCGTGAGCCCTCTTCTCAATCGCAATATTATAATAATTAGAGGTTTGTCTGAACCGGACCATTGTCTTATAAGACCTGCCCTCAAATAGTAAATTAACTTACTACCCATACAAAGTTGACTTTCTTAGGGACAACACATGAATTGCTTCATGTCCCCCCATATAATATTAAACAACCCTTGCACAAGCTGTGTGCGACAGGCTTTACCTATCTCGCTTCCGCGTGTAAAGTCATCTTCCACTGTTAAGTTAGTGTTTCGTTTTCTATTGTGTCCCCTGACCCGGAGTTATCTCCCTTTGTTCTAAAAAATGTATGTAATTTACATGTTTGTTTTCCTGGTTGTTTGCGTGTTCGGATGTACCTATTAATATACTTTACCTTCTAACATGTGTGTCTGTCTATAATATGTAAGTAAGTTAGTTTTCAAGTGCCATAATTCGGTTAAATGTGGCCACAAACAAGTGTATAACACTAATTCGTGACTACGTTTCCGTCTTATGAGACTTAAAATACTTTATCTAAGGTCTACACTAAACTACACACAACACATGCGAGACAGCATATTTCAACATTGAAAGCAAACGCTTGACGCAGTCAAATAAAAAGTCTCGCTGAGCGGCAGAAAAAATCCGCTGGTTGTCCTCACTCTCCATTGTATCTTTTCCATTTTCTCTCACTTTCACACTTCTGTCACACATCTTTTATTCTCCCAATTATTTAAAAACCTTGAAGTGACACTGTACAAGTTTGGCTCAGTTTGAAAAGAGTTGAGCTTAATGACTGTGCGTAACTTACTGCACGAGTCATGTATTTACAAAATATTTACATGGATGAAATAGGGTTGATATTATTAAACACTATATTCTACTGAAATACTAATACTACTTCTATAAATATATATATCCTAATTTGTTGTACAAAATCAATCTAATTTAAGGGAAGTAATCTAACTATCTAAAATAAATGAAAGTGATGTGAGATGAGTTATGTACCTTTCTGAAATGGGAAATGTGAAATGTAACAAAATTATAAATAATGTTTTAATGAAAAAATATGATTGATACTTTTACTCTACATGGTGTAAATGATGTATGTTCATCTGTATAATCCTTTTATCCTATAAGGTATAAACTAATTTTAATCTTAAATGATGAAGTTGTTAACGTGTTCATCAAGATGGAATGAAATAAAATGAAATGAACTCACTGGTACTGTCCCTATCTAAACTTTTTATCCTAGTTTTTAATTAGCTGTTATATTAAGTTTAAAGTACTATACTAATCTACTTTTATGCTAAGTAAGTGGGTAAATTAATGATCTAAACTACAAAAAAAATCTATTATATTCCTTAAATCTAATCTAACTCTATATTAAAGTAACTAATCTAACTATAATTTATCACTATATTAAAAACGTTATAATACATATCACAATAAATAAATATATATACATGGTATTTATTTACCTCAGGTTAGTGGTTGCCATAACGCTCAGACATTGCTTTCGTTGGCATAGTTTATATATACACAATTATCCTGGGTATAGTAAATACATTACACAGTCATACTCGTGTCTTATGGGTATTCTTCCACTCGTCGAGTCCGCTGGTGTCGTAGACAAGTATATTCGTGTCTGTTACTTATGCATTGTTCTGACACTGTTCTTCCATGATTAACACAGGTGATTCACCGGAACACCAATGGAGCATAGTAAGTAACGAGCTGTCTATGTACACACGGTGATTCACTTGTTCTTGGAGCACAGTTCTTATTCTGCTGTCTACGGACACATGGTGGTTCACTGTTCTTAGCACACAGTAATGATCATGATGTCTATGTATTACATAGGATATTTTACACAGGATATTTTAAGTGTACTAAATTATCATTTCTTACACTACCTTTTCATGTGGAATATCAGGTATTTCTACCTCAGATGGTCGACTAAGGGTATCAGCAAGAATGTTGTCCCTACCCTTAACATGCTCTATACTAAAAGTATAATTCTGTAATATTAATGACCACCTGTAGATGCGGTCGTTGCGATGCACCCCACTTTGTATGACCGTGATTGGGGAGTTATCGGTCTGGACTACGAAGTGATTACCCGTTAGAAATCGATGCAACTTCCTCACCGAATAGATGACGCTTAGGGCTTCCAACTCTGATATGGAATATCTGGACTCAGCAGGTGTGATCTTGCGGCTCACGTAACAAATTGGATGGAAGATGCCATCATAAAACTGGCCTAGTACTGCAGCGATGGAAATCCTGCTGGCATCTGTCCTAAGGTAATAAACGAGCCTAGGATTAGGCAAACGGAGGATTGGTACATTACTAAATAGGATTTTCAATTTTGACAATGCAGAAATTAATAATGCATCTTTGACATCTAATTTTACTGATGCTCTTAAAACATTTGAAAATACACTTGTGATTTCCGCTAAGTTCGGTATGAACTTACTATAATAATTTACTACACCCAAAAGGCTCCTGACCTGCTTCTTTGTTGTAGGCATGGTCAGGTTCATAATTTTAGTAATAATTCTATTGTCAGTTTTTAGTTGTCCTTGTGAAATGACATGACCCAAAAAATCAATTTTTGTAGGCCCAATTCAACTTTGCTCGGTTTGACAGTGAGACCGAAGAGTCGCAACCTATCGAAGACATGTCTGAGTTTCAGTAAGTGTGTTGTCCAGTCATCTGTATGGACACAAATATCATATATATATGTCACCGTATTCGTCACTCCATGTAGTAAATCTCTAGTTAAGCGTACAAAAGTGGCAGGAGCATTACGAAGTCCGAAAGGAAGAAACCGCCACTCGTAAAGACTTAAAGGTGTTGAGAATGCAGTAAGATGGATGGATTGAGTCTGCATAGGGACCTGCCAATATCCCTTAGTAAGGTCTAATTTAGAAAAGATTTTGGAGGTGGACATATCAAGAATAAGATCTTCGCAGGAAGGAATTGGTTCTGCGTCGATCTTAGTGACATTGTTGAGTTTCCTATAGTCCACACAGAGACGAACTGTGGAGTCTTTTTTCTTGACCAAGACAATTGGAAAGGAGTACTCAGATGTAGATTTTTGAATGATTCCACTAGCTTCTAAATTAAGAATTTCCTTATTTAGACTTTCTCTGTAGCTAAGTGGGATAGAGTACGGCCTGCATTTGATAGGCTTAGAGTCTGACAGAAGTATGAAGTGCTCGATCCTGTCCGTCCTACCTGGAATGTCGGAAAATATGTCCTTATACTCCGTCACTAATTCTATTGTCTGTCGTCGTTGTTCTTCTGTTAGTCCCGGTTCTAACCGTATACATTCTAATGTCGCAGTCTTGTCTACAATTGGAACAGGTAGTTCCATCCCGTCGTCGTCTACCTGATTCAGTACGGTTGTGGTGCTAAGTGCGTCTTCTGTAAACTCACTAGGTGTGTGCATATCGTCGGCTTTGCCAGTCTCGCTAACTAGTGTAGTTGTGTTGTGTATGTCTGTCGTCTCATCCATAGGTGTGGGTGCATTGTGTTCGTCTGTCTCTAATTCTGTCTCTTGTCGTGAAAAGTAGGGTTTCAACATGTTGATATGAAATATCTTTAAGTGTCCGTTTATCGATATTTCATAATCGACATCCGAAATTTTTCGTACCACTTTGAATGGCCCTTGCCATGAGGTCAATAATAAATTCCGTTTGTCTGGGAGTAAAAGCAGTATGTCTTGATCTGGTTCAAGATTAATAGTTCTCGCACCTTTATTTGCGTATTGGCGGTAGATTTGACCCTTCCTCTCCAAAGCTGCCTTGGCTATGATACACGATGTCATAATCTTATCTCGTGTTTCTGTTACCATCTCATAAGGTGTTTTAGGGGTTGGAATTTCAATCGCATTAGTTACTAACTGATGGTAAATTGTTAGGGGTCCACGTGGGTTAGCCCCGTATACTAATTCAAACGGTGAGAAACCCGTGCTTGAATGGGGAATCTCCCGATAGGCGAACAGCACTGTTGGTAACAGTGTATCCCAATCAGCTAGGTTTTCTGCTGTCACCTTAGCCAGCATATGCTTTAGGTCTCCGTTAATTTTCTCTACTATTCCATTGCTGGCTGGATGATAAGCTGTTGTAACATGCTGTTTAATTCCTAACATTTTCGTAAGGGCTTGCGTTGCAGCCGATATAAATTGGGTTCCACGGTCGGATAAGATGGTACGTGGAAATCCGAATCGTGAGAACAAATATAGAAATACATTGGCAACGTCTTTGGAGGTGATGTATTTCAAAGCTACTGCCTCAACCCACCTTGAACATAGGTCTACCATCGTTAAGATGAAGCGATTTCCTTTGCTGGACACCTGGTTCAGGGGTCCAACAATATCTACCGCCACACTCTCAAATGGCCTAGAGGCCAGTGTTGAAGGTTTCACTTCAGCTGTAGGATGTTTACCCTTACGTATTAGTTGTTGACAGACATTACATGAACGACAAAATACTTTTATGTCATTAGAAAAACCTGGCCAATAAAAATGAGCCTGAATTCTGGCCCTGGTTTTGTCGTATGCAAGGTGACCAGCAAACGGTGACTCGTGTGCAATCTTTAGCACAGTTTGGCGGTGTTGTACAGGTAACACCGTTTGCTGAATCTCATGGTTACCAGTTGTATAATAACGAGTAAGAATACCATTATTAAGTCTAAAGAACCATGATGCGTTTTTTGTTATTTTGGCTTTTTCTTTTAAGAGCTTTAGATATGGAGACACACTCGGATCAGCTTTTTGCTGGTATATGAACTTTTGTCTGGTGGTATCATCCGTGCTAGTTGGTGATAGCAACAGTAGTCTTTCATCCTGTAGTGTGTCTTGGTGTTTAATAGTATCTGCTCTGGTTGTTGCATTAGCTGCATTTAATTTTTCCCATGCAGCTATTTCTTCGTTAGTGCAATGTTTCAATTGGGGTAAGCATCCCAAAATTAAATCAGTACAAGGGTTATCTAAAATCGCACATGTAAAGGTACCAGAAAGGAAAGGAGTGTTAATACGGGCTCTTGCCAAAGGGTAAATTTCAATATTACCCGAAAAGGTTCGGCATTTGACTGAGTCACCTGTATAATCATTTGGATTCACCAGTTCCCTTCTAAGACCGATAAGAGTGCTCCCACTGTCCAGCAAACATTGGCATGGTATTTCGTTGACCAATGCTTTGTGGAACACCAAATTGCCTCTGGAGGCTAATGCTGCATTTACACTCTCAGTGGAGAATGGTACTGTATGTCCACATTCTAATTTTCCGTCTGCATGAAATTGGTGACATCGCTCACAACTGTCAAAGCTTAATATATCGTTTACACAACAAAAATCTTCAGATTGGTTAAAAGGTAATTCATTCTCGACCTCACACTCAGTCTCACTACCACTATCAGAAGATGTATCAATTAACATTGCACTGTTGGCCTTCATTCTTTGGCGGCCCAGGCACTTATTGGAATAATGCCCGTAGCTAGAACAGAAGAAGCATTTGACTGCACGCCTGTATGCAGTTCTCTTGTTTTGCTGTTTCTTAATGACCATCTCAAGATGTGTCGGATAGTTTGGTGATTTATCACACATAGAGTAAGTATCATGAAAAAGTTGGCAATACACACATTTTGGCAATTTTTGATCTTTCTTGTCGACTCTCTGAAATGGTTTTTTATTGCTACAATAGCTTTTAGGTTGGTCTTTAACAAAAGAGACTATTTCAGAGTCGATATTTGATGTTTTAAAAATATCTCTATTTGAGGAAAAATATGCTGAGCCTTTCTTCTCAAATTGTTCTATGGTTTCGATGTCTGACTGCTGAAGGAATTTAGCGAAAGGAGATGGTATTGTGGATATGACTTTATCCATGGCTATTAAATTTTTAAGTTTTTCAAAGTCCTTTCTTATTTTTGCTGCACTAAGCCATCTATTTAGCACGCTTTGGACATTCGAGACATAATCGATGAAAGTCTCACTTGGTTTTGGTTTTAAGTTAGAAAATTGCACTTGATACCCAGGGGCATCAAGTAAGAAATGTTGCATTATCCTATCGTGGATGTACTGATAGTTAGATCTAAGATCAGTTGGTATTGATTCTATAACTTTAAGGGGCTCCCCACTGAGGTTCTTCATGTAAATCATGGCCCACATATCGATTGGTACTTGGAGGTATTTCAGCTGATATTCGACATTTTCTGTCCAAGCTGATATGGAATCTTCTTTACAAAATGTCTTAATAATATGTTTGTATTTATTAAGTTTATTCTCTTCTTGCTGACTCTTTAGTTTTGTAGCGGAGATCTCTAAGTGTGAATCTACTTCCATACCTTTCATCTTTAACTGTGTTTCTGATTCAACCTGTATTTGTTTTTCTTTCACTCTTGCCATTTCATCTATATTTATAATTTTATATTCATTTATATTATAATAATATTATAATATTATAATCATTTATATCTATAATTATTGCTTAATCTCCTTATCATGTTCTAACTGCTTCTGTTTAGTTTCTTCAGCCTTTTGTGCCTCTTTGTGTTTTATTTCTAACTCCTTTTGTTTTGTTATCTCAGCTAGTTCTACAATCTCCTTTTGGTGTTGTCTTTCTCGTGCACGTTCATCTCTCTCAGCATCTTTTGCTTCCTTAAATTTTTGATCAGCATATTGCTCTAATTCCTTTCCTGTGTATTCTAATTCCTTGCCTGCTTTTATGAAATCAGCTAAAGTTGCCATGTTGTTGGGTAATTAGCTAGAGTTGATAGGCACTTAAATATTTATTCAGGTATATTAGATATGTTAAGTTGTTAAATCCCTGTGTACAAAAAATATACTCTTAGATTACACCCTGAAAAATAGATCACAAAAATTATACTAATAGATCACACCCTGAAAAAGAGATGCATTATTAATCATATTGCATTCAAAATAATTTGGGTATACTCATCTTAACATTCCAGAAAATCAGGTGCATTCGTTTGGCACCTCAGGTCCAATCGTTCGGCACTTCAACATACAGCTTGAGTTATTCTCATAAACAGCTCTTGTTACATCTGGTTTACAAGAGCATCAACAATTAACCATTTGTAAACGACATATGACTTTAGACAATTTTGTACAATCACATGCCCCCGGACAACACAATGTGGTATAATTACTAATAAATGTCAATGTCCTGTCTTCGTTCTAACGTCTTCTGCCTTCCCTAACTATTGCTGTTTAATTTATGGAAGTGCTGTGCAGACCGAGTCTTATTTGCATAGCGAAAGTAGTGCCATCGTGACGGTAACAAATAGGAACATTCTACAAATAATTAAATAAATGCTTTGAAATAAATATAAAAGCAATAATAATGTTCAAATAACTAAATATATTCATTAAATAGCTTGTATAAACAAATAATATTTAATATAAGCCAACGATTTAGGCGAGCAGCCGCTTGGCGATTTGTAAACAATCCGTCGCTGATTGCAAATGGCGTAGGGCAGCTGTTTGTCAGTCGCGATACGTCATAGGCGCAGCGCTATTTTTAGATTGGAAAAATCGATATTGTCGCCGGTTCATTTCTTGTGTATTGCTCCGCCGTAAATCATTTTTGATAAATACTCATAAATAATTCAGTAATTGTAGAAATAAATGATACAAAACTATAATAATAATACTTACAAATGAGAGGAAAATATGTTCATAAGTCACAAAACATTTCAATAAGCATAATTAAACGTTAATCGGTCACGATGGGCACAGCTCGCACTTTGTTCTAGTCTGCACACGCCATTATTCACTAACATAAATTAAACCCTGTGATTAACTGACAGTAATACTATTTTAGAGCCGTGGGTGAGTGTTTTAGCTTGAACAATTGTCCAAGCTCCACTTCTGACACCACTTTTATCCTAGCCTGTCATCAAGCGATGCTACAGGCATTACGGGATAAACTTCTCTCGCACCACACAAAAAGATTTGTCAGTCATACGAGAGGAATTGATTACACATTTTATTGCCACTGGCTCTTTACATTACATAAATGCACAAAACGGTCGCTAATGAATCACACATGAATACACAGAATTGCCTATCACTAGTCGTTCCTAACCCTACTGCTAATTCTATCTACTCGGCTAAAGAATACGCATCGACGCTAAGCGATGTGTTCCCTACGAAGTCTGTCCCCTGTCTGACTATTCTCCGCCTGTTGACTACACAGTACGCGGAGGGACCTTGTGCGTACTTCGGCTTTTGCGTGCTGCCTCATTCAGCACGCTTAGAGTAGTGGCCTCTCTTGAGTTTCATTCTAGTTCTCCGTGTCTATCACGTTGGCGTGATTATGCCGTGACCAGAGTGCTTACTCTCTGGTTGACACCTCCGTGTCTCATGAGAGAACTGTTTGATAGTTCCCCTTCCTATCTACTCCCTACACCTACCCTGCCCTCATGTAGGGGCACTGGGTTACCTCTAATCTACTTGAGGTAGACCACTCATTCAGGGTGGTCTTCCCTGAGTCTTTGACACCTTGGAATGTGATCAACATCGAACAATTAGTATAATGAGTCACATCACGAAGATTTTGCTAAGAATTATCATGCAAAGAGTTAGGAGGAAAATACAACCTGATATAGGAGAAGAACAATGTGGGTTTGTGGAAGGCAAGGGTACAGTAAATGCTGTGTATATACTGAGAAACATAATCGAACGTTCTATAGAAGTAAACAAAGATCTACACCTTTGCTTTATTGACTACACAAAGGCTTTTGATAAAGTGAGACATGTCAACATGATAAGGATGCTTGAAGATCTACAAATTGATGGAAAAGATCTTAGACTTGTAAAAAACATATATTGGAAACAACAAGCTGCCATAAGAGTTGATAATGAAGTAAACCAATATCAGCCTATTAAAAGGGGTGTGAGACAGGGATGTGTAATGTCTCCAGATCTGTTTTCCCTGTACAGTGAACGCATTTTCAGAAATATTGAAGATATGGAAGGAATCAACATTGGGGGATGATGCATCAATAACATTAGATATGCAGATGATACAGTCTTGATTGCAGACAATGAACAGGACCTGCAAAATTTAGTAAATGCGATTGTTACACACAGTGAACAACTAGGGTTAGAATTAAATTGTAAAAAGACACAGATTATGGTTGTCACTAGGAAGGACGAAATACCACAATGTAATATACAAGTAAATGGGAATATTCTTCAACAAGTGAGTAGGTAAAATTATCTTGGAACAGTAATAACATCTGATGGGAGATGCCTTGAAGAGATTAGAACAAGAATCGCCATGGAAAAAGTAGCCTTTAGCAAGATGAAAAACATATTGACCAATAAAAAGATGTCAATTGAAACGAGAAAAAGAGTGTTGAGATGCTACATTGAACCTGTACTTTTATATGGATGTGAAGCGTGGACAATGAGCAGTCAGGCTGAAAAACATCTGATGGCTGTAGAGATGTGGTTTCTGAGGAAAATGCAAAGAATACCATGGACAGCCAGAAAGACCAATGAACAAGTCCTTCAAGAAACAAATGAAGATCGTAAATTGATTAGAGAAATTAGACGTAGACAATCACAATTTTTTGGGCATGTTATGAGAAGAAATGGATTGGAGAATTTGGTGACAACTGGTAAGATCGAGGGGAACAGACCAAGGGGAAGACCTAGAAGCAAGTACCTGGATGGCTTGGCCTTGTGGCATGGTAGAGACAGAAACACGGAGCTGATCCACGACTCTGGTGATCGAGTGAGATGGCAGAACATGACCGCCCACACTTACCGGCATGGCACATGATGGATGGAATTTATAGAATATACTCTCTGTCCCTCATTTAACACTTTGAAAGTTGAAAAGGCATACGAAATTTATACATAGTTGGATTTCATATTAATATAGACTACCAAAACGCGCGCGCGCTCGCACACACACACACACACACACACACACACACACACACACACACACACACACACACACACACACACAAACACACACACACTCACACATCTTTGACTATCAGGAAAACAGATTTATGCAGATTACGACAACCAAAAGTTATATTTCAGAAGATGAAACGTTTCTTATGTAATATGTCACTTTCATTCAATATCATAAAGGGAGTATTGAAATGTTCTGCTGTGTGGCACTAAATGTTTGAATGAAGAGGAAGAAACTGGAAAGAGCTTGAAGGCAACATCGGAGGTATAGTTTCTGAAATGAATGTTTAAAACACCATGGACGGTGATGGTAAATGGAAACGGTTGACTGCAAAAGGATAATTTAAGTAGAGGAGTGCGTCACCATCATCATCACCACCGAGTGCCTTGCCGACAGGCTGTAGCGATCAGGCTTCTTCATATCCTCCGAACCCCAACTGCATATATTAATTTGTGCACCGATACACTTCCGTGGCATGACCTAAAGCTGTCAAGAATCTGTTCTCGGTGTCTTTCTTTGTCCCTCTTTCCACCATTCTTTCTAGTTGTTACAACGTGTTCCATGACAACAAAACAGTGCTTACACATAGACAACAACAATAAAACAGAGCTTACATATAGACAACAACAATAAAACAGTGCTTACATATAGACAACAACAATGAAACAGTGCTTACATATAGACAACAACAATAAAACAGTGCTTACATATAGACAACAACAATAAAACAGTGCTTACATATCGACAACAACAATAAAACAGTGCTTACATATAGACAACAACAATAAAACAGTGCTTACATATAGACAATAACAATAACAATAAAACAGTGCTTACATGTAGACAATAACAATGACAACAAAACAGTGCTTACATGTAGACAATAACAATGACAACAAAACAGTGCTTACATGTAGACAATAACAATTACAATAAAACAGTGCTTACATGTAGACAATAACAATGACAACAAAACAGTGCTTACATGTAGACAGTAACAATGACAATAAAACAGTGCTTACATGTAGACAGTAACAATGACAATAAAACAGTGCTTACATGTAGACAATAACAATTACAATAACACATTGCTAACATGTAGACAATAACAATCACAATAAAACAGTGCTTACATGTAGACAATAACAATTACAATAAAACAGTGCTTACATGTAGACAATAACAATGACAATAAAACAGTGCTTACATGTAGACAATAACAATGACAATAAAACAGTGCTTACATGTAGACAGTAACAATGACAATAAAACAGTGCTTACATGTAGACAATAACAATGACAATAAAACAGTGCTTACATGTAGACAATAACAATGACAATAAAACAGTGCTTACATGTAGACAGTAACAATGACAATAAAACAGTGCTTACATGTAGACAATAACAATTACAATAAAACAGTGCTTACATGTAGACAATAACAATGACAATAAAACAGTGCTTACATATAGACAACAACAATAAAACAGTGCTTACATATAGACAACAACAATAAAACAGTGCTTACATGTAGGCAATAACAATAACAATAAAACAGTGCTTACATGTAGACAATAACAATGGCAACAAAACAGTGCTTACATGTAGACAATAACAATTACAATAAAACAGTGCTTACATGTAGACAATAACAATTACAATAAAACAGTGCTTACATGTAGACAATAACAATGACAATAAAACAGTGCTTACATGTAGACAGTAACAATGACAATAAAACAGTGCTTACATGTAGACAATAACAATTACAATAAAACAGTGCTTACATGTAGACAATAACAATGACAATAAAACAGTGCTTACATATAGACAACAACAATAAAACAGTGCTTACATATAGACAACAACAATAAAACAGTGCTTCCATGTAGACAATAACAATAACAATAAAACAGTGCTTACATGTAGACAATAACAATGGCAACAAAACAGTGCTTACATGTAGACAATAACAATGACAATAAAACAGTGCTTACATGTAGACAATAACAATGACAATAAAACAGTGCTTACATGTAGACAGTAACAATGACAATAAAACAGTGCTTACATGTAGACAATAACAATGACAATAAAACAGTGCTTACATGTAGACAATAACAATGACAATAAAACAGTGCTTACATGTAGACAATAACAATGACAATAAAACAGTGCTTACATGTAGACAATATCATTGGCACCTTGCCGTCTTGACAGACGATAGTTTGTGCTTTAAAAAGGCATAATAACTTTTAACTATGGCGGTAGCGAGTGTGACTGATAAGGCCAATTTGCGCTGTAAATGTCCGTTCACAGTGGGTGCATGTGAACACGTGGTCATTTCCACCATCATGCACCATCTTACGTCTCAAACGCTTGGTGTGTGACTTTTCTGCAATAATTTTCTCCTTTGACTTTATTCCATTTCTGATATTTGCCCTCCATGCAACACGTTCAGCGGCGACTTGCTCCCAATGTGCATTATCAATGCCTGTATCAATCATGTCCCGCTTACACACATCTTTGTATCGTAGTAGAGGCCGACCCTGAGATCTCTTACCCATCTGTAATTCACCAAAAAAGATATCCTTTGGTATTCTACCATCATCCATCCTCCTAAGATGTCCTATCCATCTAAGTCTACGAAGACTGAGCATGGAATAAACTGTCACACAACCTGATCTTTCCAATACTTCAGTATTTGTGATTTTGTCTTGCCACTTAATACCAAGAATTCTTCGCAGACACCGCATATGAAAGCATATAAATTGTTCTCTTGGTGTGAGTAAGTTGTCCAGGTTTCACTGCCATAGAGAAGAGTACTAAGGACACAGGCTTGATAGACAAGGACTTTTGTTTTGGCAGTAAGCTTCCTGTTCTCCCAGACTCTTTTTCTTAACCTGTTCATTTTTGTTGCTGCCTTACCAATCCGGATGTTGATTTCCTGATCTAGGGATAATTTGCTATTTACCACTGATCCTAGATATGTAAAATGGTCTACTATCTCTAGTTCGGCGTCGTCAATAAAGATTGATGGTACCCCATGTGCACCTTGTGACATAATCTGTGTCTTCTTTTTGCTAATTGTTAAACCAAATTCAGAACAAGCATTGGAGAATGCAGATAGTAGACATTGCAATTCTTCCTCAGAGTGGGTCGTAACTGCAGCATCATCTGCAAAAAGCAACTCTCTGATCAGTACCCTCCTAATTTTGGTCTTAGCCTTCAATCTCTGAGCATTGTAGAGGCCGCCATCTGAGCGTGAGTGAATGTATATACCACCATCCTGATCACGAAATGCATATTTCAGTAGAAGTGAAAAGTATATTCCAAAGAGGGTGGGGAGCTAGTACACAACCTTGCTTAACTCCACTCTTGATTTCAAATTCTTCAGAAGTTGCACCATCAAACTTGATTATACCCTTCATGCCTGTGTGGAACGATTCCACAATGGACAGAAGAGTTGGTGGGCAGCCAATCTTCTTTAGTGCCTTGAACAGACCCTCACGACTGACCAAATCAAATGCCTTTGTGAGGTCGATGAAGGCAATAAACAGTGGTTGATTCTGCTCACGGCATTTTTCTTGCATTTGTCGCAATGAGAATATCATATCAGTGGTAGACCGGTTCTGTCGAAAGCCACACTGTGATTCAGGGTAGACTTGATCTCCTAGGACTTGAAGTCTGCGCAGAACAATTCTGGCAAATACTTTTCCAACAATACACAGAAGTGAGATACCCCTATAGTTGTTGCAGTCGCTCCGATCGCCCTTGTTCTTGTACAGCGTTATTATGTTTGAATCTTTGAAATCCTGTGGGACTTGTCCTTCGCGCCAGCATAGCTCTATTAACTGGTGGATCTGTAGAGTGAGTGTGTCTTGCCCACTCCTGATAACCTCTATTGGAATCCCATCCTTACCTGGAGCCTTGCCAGATGCAAGTTCATTTATAGCACACTTAACTTCTGTTATGGTGGGAAGTGTGTCCAGGTGGTCAAGAGTTGGTAGAGCCTCTATGGCGTTGAGGGCATCATCCGCTAGTTTGGTCTCACTTGAGTAAAGCTCCAAATAGTGCTCTACCCATCTGTTCATCTGCTGTTTCTTATCAGTGATGACTTCTCCAGGCAAGGTTTTCAATGGTGCACTTCTTTTGATCACTGGACCACAGGCTTTCTTTATTCCTTCATACATGCTTCTTATGTCTCCCTTATCACTTGCGATTTGAATGGACTCACATAACTTGATCCAATAATCATTTGCACACTGCCTGGCAGCCTTTTGCACATCCTTCCTAGCTTGCCTTAGCTCACTCAGAGTGTTACGCGTTGGTCTTTCCTTGTTTCTTAAGAGAGCTTTCTTCTTCTTATCAGTCAAGGGCTGCAGAGTCTCGCTGTTGGCCGCAAACCAGTCCTGCCTCTTATGATCCACAGTGCCGTAAACCCCTACGGCAGTTTTATAAAGAGTTTCCTTAATGTGACCCCACTTTTCATTTACTGTACAATTTTCTGGTGTATCAGTGAAAGCGTCTTCAAGTTGCTGTTGAAACTGAAAGCACTTTTCAGGATCATGAGTGTTAATAATATTAATCCTGGGGCTAGATTTGTGTTTAGCTGTGTAGATTCTCTTTGGTCTCAGCCTAACCCTTGCAACAACCAAAGAATGATCCGTATCACAGTCAGCACTGTGGTAACTACGAGTCAATGATATATGGTTCAGATGTTGTCTCCGTGTGATGATGAAGTCCAGCTGGTGCCAATGTCCGGATCTTGGATGTTTCCATGTGACCTTATGCATCTCTTTTGTTTTAAAAAAAGAGTTTGTAATACATAGGTCATTACTGGTGCAATGCTCCAGCAGCCTTTGCCCATTTTCATTCATGCGACCGATGTTGTATTTTCCAAGGCACACTGGCCATGAACTCGAGTCCTTGCCCACACGAGCATTGAAATCACCGAGCATATAAATGTAGTCAGATTTTGGAACTGCCTTGATCACGGAGTCTAACTCCTCATAGAACACATCCTTCACATCATCAGAGGAATCGAGTGTCGGTGCATATGCAGTAATAATGGTGGCAAACCCACAAGAGGTTGCCAAGCGCAGGGATAATAGTCTTTCATTTCCTCCTGCTGGAATTTCAATAGTCCCCAGTAGCGGCATCAATCACAGCCGTTTTTCTCACATCGCCAATATTGGTCAAGTCAGTGGAAAATCCTGGACACATGGTTCTCACGTTCCAGGTTGCAAGCCGTAGCTTGAGGTTTCTATTTTTATTTTTGTTTGTACCTGGTGCATTGGTTTTACAGCCTGCGATTCAGATTTTGTCCTAGCCCCAAGCACCCATTGAAGCAGGCAGGCTGTGGCGGATCAGCACCCACCACAGCCTGCCTGCTTCAATGGGTGCTTTATGTAGACAATAACAATGACAATAAAACAGTGCTTACATGTAGACAATAACAATAACAATAAAACAGTGCTTACATGTAGACAATAACACTGGCAACAAAACAGTGCTTACATGTAGACAATAACAATGACAATAAAACAGTGCTTACATGTAAACAATCCATCCATCCATCATGTGCCATGCCGGTAAGCGTGGGCGGTCATGTTCTGCCATCTCACTCGATCAACAGAGTCGTGGATCAGTTCCGTGTTTCTGTCTCGACCATGCCACAAGGCCAAGCCATCCAGATACTTTTTTCTAGGTCTTCCCCTTGGTCTGTTCCCCTCGATCTTACCAGTTGTCACCAAGTTCTCCAAATCATTTCTTCTCATAACATGCCCAAAAAATTGTGACTGTCTACGTCTAATGTCTCTGATCAGGTTACGATCTTCATTTGTTTCTTGAAGGACTTCTTCATTGGTCTTTCTGGCTGTCCATGGTATTCTTTGCATTTTCCTCAGAAACCACATTTCTACAGCCATCATATGTTTTTCAGCCTGGCTGCTCACTGTCCAAGCTTCACATCCATATAAAAGTACAGGTTCTATGTAGCATCTCAACACTCTTTTTCTCGTTTCAATTGACATCTTTTTATTCGTCAGTATGTTTTTCATCTTGCTAAAGGCTACTTTTGCCATGGCGATTCTTGTTCTAATCTCTTCAAGGCATCTCCCATCAGATGTTATTACTGTTCCGAGATAATTGTACCTATTCACTTGTTGAAGAATATTCCCATTTACTTGTATATTACACTGTAGACAATAACAATTACAATAAAACAGTGCTTACATGTAGACAGTACCAATGACAATAAAACAGTGCTTCCTTCTAGACAGTAACAATGGCAATAAAACAGTGCTTACATGTAGACAGTAACAAACTCAATACAACAGCACCTACGTGTAGACAGCAACAATACAGTTCTACTACTGCTATGCTTTGTTGCATATTTTGACAAAGAGTTTTAAGAATGATGCCCACATGACGCATGAGTGTCAAGGCCAGGCCTGATACCACAAGATGGTGGCTGGCATGTTTGTGTAGATCTTGTTGTTCACAAGGAAACAGGTTGGGTCAAGGTTGTTACACGACGCCGACAAAGACAGAATCAACAGAAAACAGTGACAGCTGGCAAGTGTCTGTGCAGGTCCAAGGTGAAAACTCTGTAGCCAACCTCCAGGCGAATAATTGTGTTTTCCGGGCCGATGGTCAGATATATGTTTTAACACACCTGGTACACACGCACGCACACACACACACACACACACACACGCACGCACGCACGCACACACACACACACACACACACACACACACACACACACACACACACACACAATTAACATAAGAAATCAGGAATGAAGGAGGCAGATCACAACAATAATATGCTACTGGGAATTTGAAATATATTCCTTGAGTGAATTTAAACACAGAAGACACAAACAATATATTGCACTATTTATTGCCTGGAATGTTTCTCTGCATCTCGTCAGGTGCATTCTGCAGAGTTATACATGGTATGAAATGTTGCTGTATGTAGCCGAAGCGCGGTGTTGGGGTGAGCGCCCAACATTGCTTAAATACCCCAATGGCTCGTGAATACATAACCTATGCAGCAAAAGTCCTACTCCTGGCCTTCACGTGGCGGAACTGTTTAAACTAACAGGAGAAGGGGCGACGGCGAGTCTCTGGCGCCGAAAAATAACCAGTATGCTCTAGATGTGTATGCACGTACATGCATGCCCAGACACGTGTGTGCGTGCCTACACATCTAAACTCGAGTAAGACCACAGTCTACTCTAGCAAAGGAAAGGTGCTGAAGACGGAGGCAACCAGCCAGGAGGCGCACCACAGAAATCAGGATGCCACGCAAATACGCGAAATGGAATATATCGACTACTGCTAAATGTTATGGTGCTCACCCTGCTTTGGACCCCCAGGCAGGTGCAGTGCCGGTCCCTATGTCTCGAAAGGGTCCAACCACAACTACTGGAGGTCCTTCTCAGATGTCCTGTGGAGAATAGAACGGCTGGCCATACTAAACAAAGACTTAAAATAATGCAATGGAATGCGGAGGGAGTCAGCAACAACAACAAAAGTAGAATTAGAAAACATCTTGGACCAATGAAAATGTAAGTATATGTTGCTTGCAAGAAACTCACCTCAACGAAAATATAGCCTTCAAAATCAGAGGCTACCAGTGTTACCGATCTGACGGAAAGGACAGACGAAAAGGTGGGATACTGACCCTTGTAAAAAATAACACCACTACTTCCCAAATAAAAGTCTACATGAAAGGGGCTGAGTATCAGACACTTAAACTTAAGACAGGCTATACAGACCTACATCTGATCAATTACTACTGTCCAAGTGACCGCCCACAGGCACTGGACACACTACCACTAACAGGAAAAATGATTGTGTGTGGCGATTTCAACAGCCACTCGCAGAGTTGGGGCTATGATCACATGGACCAGAGAGGAGAGAGACTGGAAGACTGGCAGGATGAGAATAGATTCATCTTGGTTAACAAGCCGTCCGACCCACATACTTTCTACTCGAGATCATGGCACACTACAACTACACCTGGCCTGGCTTTTCATTCACCAGACCTGCAGTGGAACATTACACGAATTGTTGGGAAACAACTTGGTGGCAATGACCATCGGCCAATCTTTCTAACTGTAGAAAATGAGCTTGTAAGTGAAAGCAGCACCCTTTCGAGATGGAACTACAAGAAAGCAGACTGGGCAATGTACAAGCAACGCACCAGCGTACTTGTTAGAAACCTGAACACTGAGAAAGACATAAATAAAGTAGTTGAAGAGTTTGGGAAATGCATACTACAGGCAGCGCGAGAAACAGTACCAAGAGGAGCCCGTAAACAATATAAACCCTACTGGAGTAGTGAACTGGAACAGTTGCATAATGATGTGAATGAGTGTAGAAAGCAAGCAGAGGCCACACCCAGCCAAGAGCAGCACAATAAATACCAGCACGAAAATGCCAAATTTCAAAGGGCCAAGCTGCAGGCCCCGAGGTAGACCAAGAAGGCGGTGGAGAGATAATATACATACAGACCTACAAGCACTTGGAATCAACGACTGGCAAGAGAAGGTCCACCAGAGAGACGAATGGAGACAGATTGTATTTGCAGCAAAGAACCTCAATGGCTCGGAATGCTGAAGAAGAAGAAGAAGAAGAAGAAGCTGCAGGCTAGACGGAAAAGCCGGCAGGAGAAAATAGAATCACTGAACTTTTAAAGAGACACAAGGAAGTTGTGGAAGCTAATAAAGCAACTTAAAGAGGAGGGCACAGGGAGAAACTCAAAATTGCACTACATAAAGACGGAAACATCTTAACAAGAAAGCAAGCAGCTGACCATTTTGCGGACTCATTCGCACAATATAACAATATCAAAATCAGTCTAGAGAAACAACAAGATATTCGAGAGAAATGGCAACATACAGGACAGAAGGAAATAGTACATGAGGTTCTGGAGGCACCTATCACAATCAGTGAACTGGAGCTAACAATATCAAAACTGAAAATGAGAAAGTCACCAGGTGCTGATTGTATCTCCAATGAAATGGTCAGGAACCTAGGAACAGAGGCCAAAGCAAAGCTGTTGCAGATCTTCAATAACAGCTGGGCCTTATTAAGTGTTCCACAAGCCTGGAGAGAAGCAATCATGATACCCCTTCTAAAATCAGGCTGTTGAACGAATGGACGGAGCACATATGGGAATGTCTTGGGTGCAGTGATGTCGGTTCTTAACTCAACTTCAATCAGGGAAAGATAGTTCCACTGCCTCTAGCTACAGACCAATTAGCCTCACCATCTGTCTCTGCAAAACACTGGATGCGCATCATCAATCACAGACTGCAGTGGTACATTGAAAGTGAAAACATCCTTGTGCCACAGCAGGCTGGCTTTAGGTAGTGATACTCTACGGAAGATCAGACAACCTACCTCTCTCACGAAATTGAGGATGTATTCCAAGAGAAGAAGCTGGTGCTTGCGGCATGGATAGATCTGAAGAAAGCCTTTGACAAAGTCTGGAAAGAAGGTCTGATGAAGAAACTGAGAAACTGCAAAGTCAATGGAAGAATTACAAATGGGTGAAAGCATACTTGCATAACTAGAAGAGCCCGAGTACAGATAGACGGACTAAAGAGCAAGAAAGTACTACTGCGTCACGGTGTTACCCAGGGTGGAGTTTTGTCCCCAACACTTTTTATAATCTTCATCAATGATCTTGTTGCTAATCTACCGCATGGAATTAAAGCGTTAATGTACGCCGATGACCTGGTTCTATGGAGCACAAATGAACATGTATCAGTGGCCACCAGACTGCTACAAAGAGCTGTGGATGCATTTGTTGTATAGGCAAATAGATGGTGTTTCAGCATAAGCACTGACAAGTGCAGCACCACTCTACCCTCTCTCCAAAACAAAAGGCAGGGATCATTCAGATAAATGGAACACTCCTAAGAGAAGATAAAGAACCAACATACCTTGGAGCAACTTTTGATGGCAGGCTGACATGGAGAAAGCACATCAACAAAGCTGTAGCAAGAGCCAGAAGGAAAATAGCCATCCTGAGAAAGCTAAGTGGAAGCACATGGGGAGCCAGTGGGAAAATACTTAACAAAGTTTATTAACAGAGCATACGACCACACCTGGAATACGGGTCAACTGCTTGATGTTTAGCATAAAAAAACACACTACAAGAGCTGGACAAGGTGCAAAATCAGCACTTAGAGTCACCACAGGAGGGATGAGATCAACCCCTATAGTGGAAATGGAGAAGATGGGGAGGACACAAGCACTGAGCGAGCGCAGAGATACGAAAACGCTAATACAAGCAGAAAAGTTCCTCAGCTTGCCAGGCCACCATATGAAGAACAGATTTGAAAACCTTGCTAGGGGGCGGTCGAAAAGAAGTAGTTTTATGCACCAGGCCAAACGGCTCTGCAGCGAAACCACCGATCTGCCCACAGTTAGTATCCCCCTAACAAATATGCCAGAACTAACTCCATGGAAAGATGAACATAGACTATCATTTCAAATCCAGACAAAAGTGAGAGGAATATTTGACAAGGAAGAACAGAACAGTGTGCAGCGCAGAACAGCAAATCTCAGCTTTCTTAATGAAGAATATCCACAGGACCTCTGGATCAGAGTCTACACAGATGGGTCAGCACAAAATGCTGTTCGAAATGGAGGAGCGGGAGTGTACATAGAATACCCAATGTGGGATGTGGATTTTAATTTATGAGAATATTTTGTTAAAAGTCTAGGGGTTTTTATTCATTCTCTGGTCACTGGTATAATGCAGTTTGATCATAGAATTCTACCATAAACACAAGGAGGAAAATAGTTCACTGCTGTATATATATAGCTGTATACATAGCTGTATTTATGAGTACTTCTCCATTCCCACTTATCACCCTCTTAAATTTACTATAGTGCTAGAAGACATTGATTGCTCACAACATATAAACAACCACTGTTGAACACCACATTTACTTGATGTACACAACACTTTTGGACAAACAGTTCAGGTATTAACTCAAGATTTGCAGTTACATATATATGTGTAATAAACACTATGCATTTTCAGACAGGCATGGGAATGATTTGCATTATCTTAATACATTTACATCCTTTTTGCCTAAGAAAAACCCAATGTTATTACAAACAACACAACAACCACAAACTGGGTCTACTTTCATTTACCCTCATAATTAAGGCAAATAAAGATCTAATTAAATAGAACCCAACATATCAACATTTGTTTCTGACATCTTTTACCATTCTCTCATTTTTTAAAAATAATGAGTTGGTGTCAAAATACTATACCCTCTATACCATTGGGATAAAAAACTACTGACCTGTAACCTTCAGGAAAAAAACCAACATATAAACAGCATTTTGTACCACTAATTAAACTAATTAATATTGTCATTTATCTCCTGGTGTGGGTTAAGGGTTCATCTTTACTGTAGATTAGATCCTTTTCCCATTATCTGGGTACCGAATTAATGCACTCAGTTATGTTCTTAATATTTATTCACTGGTAATTGGCTGGTGCAAATCATACTTTATAATCCAAGAATAGAAATTACACACAATCACATATCCCTCCGCGGGCTAGAATATTCGAGTACTCTGTTGCAGTAGGCTCGGTGTCTTTTTGAAATTTGGGGCCTCAGGTTGGTCTAACTTTCCGGAATTTCCACTTAAGCTCTGCAGAAGGTACTTTACCATCTCACCATACATGGTGCCAAGTAGACGTCCATTCAGCTGCTCTGCTTTTAATATCAGAATCCCAATTAGTTCCACAAAGATTTTACACCCACCAAGTCGCGAGTCTATAACCCATGGCATTTAGGTTGACATTGGACCAGCAAAGAGTTAGTCGTTGTTATCTAGTCCAGTGTAGAACTTTAATTGACTGAGAGGCATCTCATGGTAGTATCTGTGACTAGGGCCACAATTGATCTATACCTACATATATCCAAAGATGAATAAATCCAGTACAGTAACAGGGTTGCAAACAATTTGATGATTCCTCTTGTTGCAGATGTAGAGACATTTAGCTGCTTTTATACTGTCTTTTTGATGGTGGTCAGGTTTTGGAACCTAGAGGTAATCTGGTGTAGATATGGTTCAGAGATTCTGAAGTTGGTACATTGATTGTATTGGCTATAATGTTGTTTCAGTGTCTCTTCCCATTTGTTTGGGTTGGTGTTCATAGCTAGAACTTGGTGTTGCATGGCTGGAACCTTATGTTTGACTGTTGCAGCTGTGAGACGTTCTTTCGAAGACTTATCCATTGTGGATATTAACTTACTAATCCAACCAACAGTTGAAGATTACTCACTGTTGTTAGTTTTAATAACTTGTAGTAGGATTGTCCCATAGTTTCACTGATTTTGTTGAATGATGAGGCCATAGATGATACTTCTCAGACGTATAGCAGACGATACACTGTTGTCAGTTACTCTGTTGATCTTCATCTTTGTAGATTATTAGATCTTGAAGTCCATCCTAGATATCCCTACTAAAATAGGACTTAATCACTCACCCAATCAGTTGTCTTCAAATTTTCTGTTGCTCGCTATGGAGCTATTGAGCGCAGCAGTAAACATTGAGGTATTGCTAGATCCAGACTACGGTTTGGACATTCACTTTCTGGCTGTTGACCCAGGATCCAGTTTAGTGATATAGTCCCACCACATTCAACCACCACCTGCTTCTCTTCTATAAAAAAGGGATGACAAAGAATACAACACGAGCATCAACCTTCTTTGATGTGTTAACTTTCACAAGACAATTACAAACAAAAATACGAACAACAAGGGGAGAAGGGGAAAGGAGTGGGTGTCCACGTTCCACTGTCCCTCATTGCTGAGTAGAGCCATTCTGACTCTTAATAGTGAGTAAGGTATTTTCTCACTTTATTTTATGTTCTGTTGTTACTGGGACTATTAGAGGAGTGAAGTCATTCTGTCCATCCAACATATTGATATTGTATCTCTCATTCTTGAAGAGAATAGCCTATACAGAATCTGTGGTTTCTAATGCTGCGTCTTCCTTTCGGTACTATCATCATTAGATCAAGACTATTCAACATTGGCTTCTTAAGTACTGACATCCACATATTTCCTACATCATCTCATGTTTCCACAGGAGTCACATTACAATGTGTATTTCCCAGTAAAAAGTAACAATCAGGACATAGAAAATTCTCATACCAGAAAAAACCATACATGTACATTTTTCTGATATTAAGTACATGATAATCATGCATAATAATTTAATCATAAATTTAATGTCGGGGCCAATGGTTTTGAATTTTCTTCAGGGGTTAATCCATAACTAAAACATATATTGTTTTTCCCCACTGCATACCGCAGATGAGGATAGTAGTCGCTGTGATATATTTTGTCAAGGACTGCTATTATTCAAGCAATTTATTCACATCAATCTTCACTTCTGTTCCTACTACGGTGAGGTGATGCGGATTGAAGGTACATCCTATCCAAACATTAATTTCTATCACGCGTTTACTTTAATTGTTCTGGAATTTATATTCTCAAACATGGCATCCATAGCAATATTTTATGAAATGATTACATGTCCCTCCTCATATGGAGTGGTTACTAATCTGTTAACAAAAGGATGGTACTAAAATTTAGAACTATAGTTCCAAGTTACAGATTATGAATTAGGAAAACAGTTTATCCAAAATGAACTGAGTCCATGATATGCGTACTCATGTGTGTTTCGCCGCATGGATAACAAGTTCCTAAATATCCTTACCAGTGAATTTACCCTACATAGGATATTTGAAAGTGGCAGACACCAGTTCTTTACTATGAAGTATGTAATCAAGAGTCTGCTTCTTCATTGAGAAAATGTTTCTTGAAAGTCCACTCTCTTACAGTACATAGATTATTTGCAGATTTCTAAGCACCGATAGGGATATATAGTTCCATTGCATAGAAGTTATTGTTCATAGGACTATGAAATAGGCAAAAACGAGTTTTCTTCTTTGAAGTATGAATCAGGAGTCTGTTCCTAATTTGAGAAGAGTTTCTGACATGAGAGTTGATATTCTACAGTACACATATTTATAGGTTATAATCACTATTAGTTAGATATAAGTTCATAATGCCTATAAAAGATTTTAACATATGGATTTGAAATTGTAAAACAGGAAAAATTACAGCGTGGCGCCCACATGTGTTTCATTGGTAAGCATCATCCAGCCGGATTTAAGAGAATTTTTGACATATTATTCTACTAATTCTTAATTAAACAGACTGGTCTATGTAATACATAAATACATCTTAATAATGTAGATATAACATACCAATAGCTTTAGAGAGTGATGGTTTCTTCTTCTTCTTCGTTCATCCGGATTTTTTTTCGGATGTGACTGCGTTGTGCCTGTTTACAGCAGAGCTGCATTCTTGCGCCGTTAGGCCGACACATCCGACTTCTGCGGGCATTTGTTGACCTGGTTAACCTTCCCGGGGAGTGATGGTTTTAAAAGGCAACATTGCCTTTTTCCCCACACGGGAAAAACTTTTACTTGTCTGTTCTTTGTGTAGTACTAACCAAAAATGGCTACACTAGGCCTTTGTTTTCAGTCAGTCCCGGTCTTGCCTGGTACGTGAAAGAAAATAAAGCCAAATAAATTACGGTCAGTCCATCGCTGTTTTATTTTCTCCTACCTTAAGTAAGTTACTTAAATAGTAATTGTAAGGGGTTGTTTATTTTTAAGGGAGTCAATAAATAGGAAAAGGGTAAGGACGTATTATTATACCACAACATCCATGTAACAAAAATACCACTTATTGGTTAGTCACTGTTTATTTGCAGTTTGTCACATTGTGTTACATATTGCATATTGCAGTTGTAAATGATGCCTATCTTCTTTCTGCCTCACAATACCTGTCTCATGTTGCTATTCCTCAATGCTTGCTCATGCTGCTTACCTTACAATGTCTGCTTTACTGTGTCTGTTCTCATTGTGCCCAGGTCTGCTGTGGTTTAAACATTGTAAGAACCTAGTAGACATATAAAATGCTTGTAATTGTGTTAAGCTACCCCTGTCTCAGCATATAGGCTTGTGCCTATCACGGATAAAGTTGAATAATCAAAACATATCACCCACAGTCCATCAGAGTGGAATACACTCCATCACCAACAAGGAGAGGTGTGTTTGGTCAACACCCTCCCCTCACCTCTCCATTTTCATCTGTGTATGTGGACGTTGAAAAAAAAATTGAAGAACAACAAAGCTGTTAGTGAAGATGACATCTCAGGAGAAATGCTCAAAGCAGCAGATGAAAACACCTTACAACGTTTATTACAGCTGATCAATGAAATCTTGCAAAGCGAATTCCCACCACAACAGTGGAAAGATGGTGTAATTTTCAAACTGCCTAAAAAGGGCGATATGTCTGATTGCAATAATTGGCGTGGTATCACTCTATTGTCAGTACCAGGAAAACTTTTTTGTAGCATGTTACTTGATAGATTGAAAAAGACCATAGATTAAAGGCTCAGAGAAGAACAAGCAGGCTTCAGACCAAAATGGTCATGCATAGACCACATTTTCATCCTCAGAATAATCATTGAAGACTCCGTAGAATTCCAGTCGAAATTAATCACCAACTTTGTCGACTTTCAAAAAGCCTTCGACAGTATCCACCGTCCATCACTTTGGAATCTACTTAACATCTATGGTTTTCCTACCAAATATACCAACGTCATAAAATCTTTCTACAAAGAGACACGTTGCTGCGTAAGAACAGAAACAGGCAACTCTGACTGGTTCTCAGTCGAAACAGGAGTGAAACAGGGTTGTATCTTATCACCGATGCTCTTTGGAATAGCTATCGATTGGGTCATGCGCAAATGCACAAACAACACAAATGTGGGTATCCATTGGGTCGACAAAATTCTAGAAGACCTGGTCTTTGCCGACGATATAGTGCTTTTGAGTTCAATACACCCGGATGCCCAAGAGAAGATAAACCACCTCCAAAATGTTTCAGGGCAAACTGGTTTCCAATTAACACCACAAAAACAAAGACTATTGATCTTACCAACAGTTCAGATGACACCAAATTGAACAGCTACGTTCTGGAAAAAGTCAACAGCTTCACATACCTAGGAAGAAAAATGTCATCTACAGGGGACTCAACACCAGAAATATCATCTAGAATCGCACTGGCATCCGGTGCCTTCAATAAACTGTCAAACATCTGGAAGTCAAAGACACTCAGCAAACACACAAAACTTAAAATCTTCAACTCTTGTGTGATTCCAGTGTTAACGTATGGATGTGAATATTGGAAATCAACGGTAGCTTTAGATAAAAAATTAGATAATATTGAGAACAAATGTCTTAGAAGACTTCTAAACATCCACTGGACAGACTTCAGAACCAATACACAAATAAGACAAGAGACTAAGCAAGATACAGTATCTAATTTCATTAGAAGACGCCGTTGGAACTACATCGGCCATGTACTCAGAATGGACAAGAAAAGACTCCCCTACCAAGCCCTCATATGGTCACCAGTAGGGAAAAGAAAACGGGGAAAACCAAGAGAGACCCTGCGTAGAACCATCATTAGAGAAGGCTCATTCAATGGCCAAGTAAATATCCAAGATCTACAACAGGTAGCAGCGAACCGCCAAGCATGGAGAGACAGGACTTCTGCCCTATGCGCCGCCTTAGGCTCAAGAGGAAAGACTAACTAACTATGTTGATGTTTGATATAACATTGTCTTTGAACAAATGTAAAGAAATGGTGTACCCCTTTTATATGTCAACAGAGAACATGGGATGGTGGAGAGGCCCTCTTATTTCTCTGGGACAACCAAACAGGAGTCCCAGACTCAGAACTAACTCCCTATGGGTGAAATCCAGGGATAACCACAGAGATCACAGGTTGATTTTCCAGCCCTTATCTTCATGACATGGCATGCCTTGATCCAAGTCAACTGATAATCACTGTTTATGAACAGGAACCAGGATTGGTCTACATTTGTTAACCCTGTCTTGGAATGCAGGAAAACAATGCTTTGTTATAAATGCGACCCCTGTCTACAGTTTGCCTCGGTCAGGCTCATGGAGAGTAATCCTGTGCCCATGGAACACCTACCTTGCTCTTAGAATCCGAAATGCCAGAATTCCTCAGGAAGTTTTACCTCAGCTCCTTAACAGCTAAAAGTCAATGGGAGAATAACAGCTTTATAGTTAGTTAGTTAGTTAGTTAGTTAGTCGACAGATCATCCTCGTTGCACATCGGACCATTCAGTCCATAAGTGCTCGGATCCCCTCCTCAGCAAATCCCGCAGCGTGTAGCGGCTAACGACGCCAGTTCTGTGTTGGTTTATCAATCTTCTTTGGCTTCCTGCGTAGTGTTCTTGTTTGGCCACCCCTCTTTTAATTTGCTGCTCTCGCAGTCTGGCCATTGTTGTAGATTCACAGTCATCACTTGGTTCTCGCAAAAGTCTCACTTCTCGTAGAGCATTCAGAATGTCAGCCTGGTCCATGGCGCGTCCGCCCTCCACAGTAGCCTCACCTGCGAGCTTGTCAGTCCACTCATTTCCTTGTACTCCCGCATGCCCTGGCACGAAGATGAAACTAATCTTTGCCAGCCGAGACCGCTTCAGAGGCAGCAACCATTCTCTTCGGATCGACCCCTCCTCTATCCTCTTGATCATGTTCATTGAGTCGCTAAGGAAACAAGCCCTAGTGAATGTCTGTGTCTCGAGCCATGTTATTGCTTTACTTACTGCCATGACTTCCATGGTCAGGCTACTTGTGGTTTCAGTGAAAGCACCAGAGTCCTCCTTCACAATTCTCCCTCCAGCCCGAGATGTAAAGGCCCATGAGCTTCTCACATGTCGGACGACCGACCCATCTGTGTAGATGACCGCGTCACTGTCTAGCGAATTCTCGAAAATCAACGCTTGTACTTCAGCCTCAACAGCAGCCGGATTTTCTTGTCTGCATTTTCTATCTAGTTGGATGCAAACTGAAAAGGATGTGCAGAAGTCTGTTGGCACTTGCACCCACTCCTCGCCAGGTTCTAAGTCCTCAAGTGAACACACCTGTTGAAGAATGTCTTCGGCTTGACCCATCCACGACCGTCCTCTTTTTAACCTGCTGCCCTTCACCTTCCTAATTTCACTGCATAGTGAATTATTATCATCTGAGAGTTGAAACAAGCCTGTTGTTGTGCTCCCCATTCGAAGAAACCTGGTGAAGTCAATCTTGCAGTGGTTTGTTCATCTGAGACTTAACTTCGAGAACACCAAGCATGGTGCTCACACAATGATTGTTTGGTGGGACTTGAAATGTGGGTGAAGTCGGACTCGCTAGGTGAGATGCTGCAGTATATTGGATATTGTTCCTACCCCTGGGTGTCTTCAGCACGTCATGAATAAGATGCACAGAGAATACATCTCCCATTGTCAGGAGAGTGATATCCTCAACCATTTGAAGTACCCCAGTTGTCAGCTTCACATGCAGTCTGGTCAACATTGGGATTCAGTACAACATCATCACCTCAAATTCTGTTCTCAGGAGGGAATGATCTTGCATAGGACTTATTACAGGGAGTCTGCTACCTGGAGCTTTCCCAACATCAATTGCTGATGATAACAGGATGCTAATGATCCAGAACAGTAGTTCTTTCCTTGGGTTTGCCCATAACAAGGATTCTATAATTTTCCCCAGGGACAGTGAAGTGATGAAAGTACAATGAAACCATTGGGTAGAAAGAGTTTAGAGATGTGATGGAGGAGAGTTGGAGAGTTTTGAGATTGGGTGTCTGTTGAGGTTTTTCTTAAGAGGATGTACTCATTTTTCTATTTTCATACTCACATTGCATATGATGGTTTTTCTTTGAGATGTAATGATTGAGATGGAACATTGGTCTTCTCTCGACCCCTAAAGTCAGCTCAATAAAAGATTGTGTGTGTAGAACAGTGTTGAAGTACATGTCCATGTAATGTCTTGGTCTGCTGGTGTGAAGTACATTCTTGTGTAATGTCCTGTCCAGCTGTTGTCAAGTACAATTCCTGGTGCATGTCTTGTTCAACTGTTGATGATGTCAGTGAAATGTGAAGGTTCTGTAAAGATGTTGTCCAGTATCTCTCATGATGTATGTCTTGTTCAATTGTTGGTGTAAACATTTGCATGTGAATGTATGTCCCACTTTTGTCAAGAACCTGTCATGTAGATGTCTTGTTCAACAGACGTTAAGTACAGTATTGTTGAGTTTATAGCCACTTACTGTTGAATCCTAAAGTCCTAAGGTCTAATTGGACAACTGACATAGGTCACTTTGATACAAACAGAATAAGGGAAGATCTAATGTGGCGGACTGAAAGCACACTGACAACATTATGGTGAGAGAAGACGACAGTGAGAGAGTGGTAGGAAAGGTGTCCATGGTGATGGAGTGTGTTGGACGGAAGCTGGTGATTCTCCAGGATATTGATAGGGAAAAAATATTATAATGTGGGTGTTGACTCTCCTTACTCCAGGGACGACACTTTAAAGGGAGGACACGACAGCTGCAACCATCTTTCTGTCTCCTGCGGGGAGAATTTAGTTTTCTCTTCTGATCTTGCTTATGGCGTCTTGACCAGTGTTGTCGTACGGAAGGCATTGTCTTGTTTCTTTGACTCATGGCCCCGTCTTTCTTGATCAGGATGACACAAGGGTAGTGGTCACTATCGTAGTATCCCAGTGTGCCCCACCGGCACCTTGGTGCGATGGTGGGCGACACCAGAGCCAAGTCAATGACGCTGTCAGATTCACCTGGTCGAGTAGCTATTCTACGTGACCTTCCCATCATTCAGACAGATTAGGCCAGCAGATGCCAGGGCATCCTCCAGATCTTCTCCCTGTCTATTGGTGATGCAATTCCCCCATTGACTGCCTCTGGCATTGAAGTCCCCACAGTAGATGATAGGCCTTTCATCCATATCATACAAACTCTGCCATTCTCGCACGTCGACCTTCCCATTTCACGCATAAACGTTGACGATTACACGCTGCACTGGTGTCATTATTCTTAATGCCTGCACTTGCAGGGCATCACTGTTCCAGGAAGACATATCGATCTCAGGACACTAGTATGTTGTCGCGGACCAGAATGGCCTGTCCGAGGTGCCGACTGTTAAAGAATCCCTGAAATCCTGCGACATTGGCTGTTCCGTCGCCGAGCTGTGTTTCTTGTAAGGCAATATCGTTTCATACAGTAGTTTTTTCAAGAATGGGTTGGCGTTGACTAAATGATGCACAGTTCCAGTACAGTACTCGAACGTGTCCGATGCCCAATCTGTCACATTTAACCGCCTTCTGCGTGTGCCCGCCCTCTTGCCACGCCGTGTTCTTTGTCGGTCGTCTGGTCGTCATGTTAGGCTTAACTATCGCCACCGGGCGCCGATGATACGCCGAAGGGAGTCCGGGCGCGCGTGCACGAACTCCGTGCACGGTCCCGAACTCCAATTTCACCACGAATAACACACTTAATCCATACCACATTTCGGAAAAAAAAAAAACACGTTCCATTTTACGGGACGAAAAAATGTCCCGCCATCTTGCTCAAGGGAACTCAAACTACAGCTATGACTTATTTTCCCCCAGTGTCTGAAGTAGATTTATATTCTGCTATTGTGTTGATTTTTATGATACAAGGCTTTGGCCATTCAGAAAGCAATGGCAAACATTTTGTTTGTTTGCATATCTTTTACAGGACATCGCTGTCAACATCAGCATCTTTCAGCTGATTGTTGATTCTTGGCAGATTGCATCAGTAGTTTGCCATTGCTTTCTTGAGCGACCTGCTCACATATCCATAAGTTACAGACACGGAGAGAACCAAAGGCAACTACAAAATGTAAATTTATCAAGTAAATCAAAACAGCCCAGTAAATGCTGGGTTGATTGCAACATCCTGTAAAGGATATTCAACTAACCATTATGTTATATTGCACTTAATCTTACCTGGACCTACATAGACATTTGATGGTAGTTTATATTGTAGTGTTATAGACAGGTTAGTAGGCTCGTGATCGTACAGCACACAAGACTCCGCCATTGGTTAGAACATACTTTATTAGTCGAATCGTTCAACATACAACACAACGATGGTAAGCTCAAATCCCGATGTTTACATATTCCGGCCTTCTTGCTCGCTGGACCCCAAGTTAAGTGACGTGTGTGTTTTCCTAGATACCCTTCTTCATTCGTGCACACACGTTCACTATGGTTTTCCCCCTAGTCAAGGAATGCGCAGCATTCCTTAACTCTTTACTCCTAAGCTACTCTGTTACAATACCTCCCCTTCTTCAAAGAGAATTTTTCCTTGAAAAAATCTCATACCCCAACTCTTAACCCTTAACTCTCTCCATTTCTATACCTCCTATCTCATCATAGCCAACTGTCTAACCAGAGACAATAATATCGAACTCTCTATCTTACGTCGTATAAAGTTCTTCCGAAAACTCGCTACACACTCTCTTATATGAAGCTCTCTATACAATTCGTCTCGAGAAACCATAAAACTCGCATCACAAAACTCTCCATACAATCTCTAGAAAGCAACTCACTCCTACAACACAATCTCCATAAGTTCGACCGCCTTTAAAATTACCATCTAAATTATGATTGACAAAACTGAAGATATTCCCTTAAAGTATCCCTTATCCTTTATTTCCCTTTCCCCCCCTTCTCTCTTTCTTTCGCCTTTTCTGGTCTTTTTTCATTCACGGTTTTTCTTCACATTCTCACAACTCGTCTAGTATTCTAGGATAGACAGAAAAAAATAGCTATATGAGCATGTGGGTGGAGTGCGCACCTGAAATAATAAAAGTAAGGAAAAAGTAAGAAAGTAAGAAGTAATCACCTTTCCTATTCTTCCTTTTTTTTTTTTCTTTTCCTTTTCGACCTTTTAATCCCCTTTACCCTTTTCTTAATTTCCCTCCTTTTCTTTTTTTTTTTTTTTTTTTCTTTATCCTTGGAGGAGGGGAGGTTTTTTTTGTGTTTTTACTTCTTTACCTTTTTATTTCTTTATCGTCTTTTCTCTTCCTCAACTTTTCTTTTTTCCTCTTCCCATACACATTTTCTCAAAAACTTTATCAAAAAATAAGAGTTTCAAACAAACAAAAATTTATCTTCAAGTTTCCTCCGTCAATAATATTGTCTATTATCAAAAAATATGTTATATCCAAACTGCTAGCCTTTGTATTATTCAGGGCTCATCACTTCCGTTTACCATGTCCTTCAACAACATCCTACCTACTATATACTGTAAGGACAGTCTTCTTCTTCCGAATATGCAGTTACTTAAATGTCCAAAACTCACCGGGCATTTCCCCCATATTCTCCCAGGAAACGCTGTTCAACCTAGCTCCTATTATAACCTTGGATATACATTGCATACCCCGCCCCAGAGGATACCCTTTCACGCCCACCCCTCCCACCCCGCACATGTAAGATCAACATACCCCTCATTACTACATATGGAGTCACTTCCACAACACTACACCACTACTTAATCATCTTCTAACTGAACTTTCAAAGTACTAAGTATTGTTAAACACACATTAGGGTAACTCATCAAACCAAATACATCGTAAAAAATAACCATCTAGATAACTTATTTTTCATCATTTCATAAAACACAATTGAAGTCCCCACAATTGAGTCAAACGGCATTTCAATCCCCACACATATCCAGGTACACATACATTAAAAATTTCCAGACCATATTCTGAGTACTCAATAATATGTTTCCAACCTGTCCAACTTCTCTCGTTCTATCGCCATCTGCCAGAACCTCGTATCACTCTAACTATTCATCTATACTCTTCTACCATGTCTTTTCTTTAAGAATACTCAAATTTTTTTCTATAGAAATTGCCATATATCTACATCAATGTCGCTATCTCCTCTCGAGAGAGCTAATCATCTTCTTTTCATATCAGCCTCGTCTCATCAGTTTCTTCTTTCTGACTTTTCACCATCTCTCATTTCGCTGTTCCCCATCTGTATTAATCATCCAGTACTAGCAACCGCATTAATCTCTTCCTTCTAAATCCATCTAATTTCCTGTCTTCGCCCAGTCTCTTACCTCAACAAATTTTCAAATAGTGGCATCTCTCCTCACTCGAAGAACAGAATTCTCGTCTAAGTTTCCTTTGCCTCTTAATTTCTTTTCTTTCCTGGCTATCTAACTTTCTTGTTACTAGCCTGTCTTGTATTCATAAATGGAGGTCATATTTCCTTGACTGACTCTTCACTAATCTATCAGTCATACACGTTAGTTTCCTCTGTCATGACTGTTTTGGTACCGTTCATATAGGTTCTTATACAGGTTATACATGCTATTTCATCTTCTGAGTAATCAAAACTAAACCCTATAGTCGTGTTCTCCAGCTTGTTTTAACCGCCTATAGTGCTGTAGAGGAGGACAGCAACATCCTTATAGTTGGAACGATCAACCCTGCCAATTTTCTTACTTCTAGTACCATGACCCATCATCGGTCGGGAATACATTAACGTCCCACTCTGACTTGGACAAGTCTGATTCCTCTGTCGGGTCATCTCCTACGTTTACTATAGACTGGTCGCAGCAGTCCTAGTCACAGCACTCACTAATCATTCTGGGGTTTCTTGAACGGCGGCTACGTTCTGCCGAAACATCCTCTTTAAATTTTTAGACTGGCGCAACCTTATCAAATTTCACTTGAGGTGGTGCTGGCAACTTCTAGCGTCTTAATAGTCTGCGTGCCCCTTACTTGGGTATTTATTTCCGCTGCTGACAATATCTATCTGAGCTGCGTACTATTTGCTATTTTCTTCTGATCATATTACCTGCCTGCGTCCTGTGTCTCTCTTTCCTGTCTACTACAAAAACCCCTAAAACATTGAAAATACTGTCGATCATCAGCTAAGGTTCGATTAGTCTGATGCTGATTTCTCCTTTGTTTGACTTTCGCGAGTGCATATCTCAATCTTCTAGATTTCAAGACCATTGATTTCGTCATGTTTTCTGCTCACTCACTATTAGATGGCCTAGTTCCATCTTTTCTTATAAAAAGTCTGTCTCTGCCAACTAGTTTCCTACTGCTTGCCATGTGTCTCTCTTCATACCTCTTCGTGTTCTCGGTACGTCGTTATATTCCATCTGTGACAGTTTTCTGTCGTTGTTTAGATAAAGCGGTTGTTTTCTAAAGCAGGTTGAGCTATTGACGTGGCCCTTGGCGTAATGGTAGCATACTGGCCATTCAATTGCGAAACGCTCGACTACGTTGTCTTCTATAAATTTCTTACCAGTGTCATAATGTATCTGCGCAGTAGTTGCATTACAGTCCACGTCTTCTTTGCCTTTCTCGTACGCCGCCCATTTGTTCTACGATTCCACTTCTATCTGTGTATTAAACTGAGCACATCGTTACTACAAATCCACAAGCGTGTGTCCTCGTCTGACACACTCCAACCAAACCATATTGTGTTATTTGGATTACTACCGTTTCTCTACAGACTTCTCTCACTTGTCCTCCTCATACTTGATATATATGTTATCGTTTCTTTGGACCATCCGTATCTCACCACTCGTCTTCCTCTCCATCCATGTCGTATACTGTCCTACTCTCATAGGTCTTCAATTTTCTATCTTCGAACTACTACCTAACTCTCGTCCTACTCTTAATCTAAACCTTCTCTGAATGCCTCAAGCTTTCCTCTTGTATAGCGATGATCTACCGCTTGTGACAATCTTGCAGGATCTCTCTTAATAATGTAAATTCAATCATCTCTGACCTACTGCCCATCAACAAAAATCCCTTACTAACATCCGCTTCTACTTATTCAGCTCGTACATCTGTCTAAAAATGATCCTCAGCTAATTTATTCAACCAGTCGCTGTTATAGCTGATAAAAACTTCTGTAATGTTTTTGTATAGTCTGTGCAATACTGAGATGCGTGTTGTGTATCAGTAACTTTCAGCCTATTTTCTGCGAGATCATCATTTGAATTCTCCCAGTTCACCTCCTGCTGCTTCTAAAATCTTACTTTCTTCTAATGTGGTCAGAACGGCGACTGTACGTGTTCTGTATGCCAATCTCTGTTTGCCTTCAGCTGTAGCGGTTTATTATCGATACGCATGTGTTTTCAACTCGAAATGACCCATAAACTGGTTTCAGCCGGACCACTAATCTCGTTCAACATCAGTGCTATATTTGTCTTGTTGTTTGATCTTAACACCGCATCCACCTTGCTATTGCCCCGCCAACTCCAGTCAGTACCTGTGAAAAATCTGTGGGGATTGCATCCTAAAATCTGTACTGGAAATTATCAAGCAATTGTACAACTATTTCAAACATATAATTCAACCTCGCAACAATACATAATCTGTAATTAATGTACAATCTAATATTATCTACTTACTTGAACTAAAGACCTCCAATCGAGATCTGACGAAGAAATATTCCTATTCAGATCCGAATTCGGTGACACAGAATTGAAATGACCTCTGATTCTTGACTTACCTACACCACATAAAAAAAGGACTCTAATCAAGTCTCGTTGAAAGTGAGCAGACAACGAAGAGCCTCGGATTCTGAGATTTAATCGAGTCGAAGCTCAGTTCTTTCAGTTATTGCGTCTGACATTGCTTGTGCTCGATATACGCTCGCTATAAGACTGCTTGCTTATTTGCTCGTTAACTGTATGCGTTGGACTTTCTCTTTCCGTCAAGCAAGTCACCTTCACGCACCGAAACTGCTCAAATGGTTTCATTCAGCAAAAATTACTTTCCAACTAGCATCTGGCAATGTTCATACGTTTCAGCGTAAGAATGATTCATTCAACAACAATTGGATTTAACACCTGACGCTATCCAGTCTCTTATTGTACGTGGCAGTTCAACACTGTCATGTTTAAATTGAGCACACCAATTTTTTCTTGCGAGTAATTTCAACAATGCTTTCATTAAGTGAAGTAACTCTAGATATTGAGGATCTCGACTCAATAATTATAGAATCTGCACCATAACCTTGATCTTCACCCGTCAACAAGCCAACTGATGTTACAACTCACAATTTTCACCATTCTTTGTATTACTTGAGTTTGGTTTGAGCAGGTTATCGTTCGTTGAATTACAATCATTTCTGACTCCTCAAGCTTTCACACGTTTGTTTTACCATGTAACCAGCGAGTTCATCTTATCAGCTTTTGTACTAATTCTTGATGCAAACCGCATATACTTGATCTCAAATATACCATTGTGCGTTGGTCAGTGCCTGAACTATTTCATACTATTTATCAGATATAAAAAGCATCAGTCTTTCAAAAAAATAAGTTTATCAATCAAACCTTTGAGCTGTCCTGAGAAATCGCATCTCCTAAAACAGAAGATACACTGAGAATCCACACAACAACTACCCTGGGCGCGGCTTTTAGTTGTTGCGTTTCTTATTATGCCTTTACTTAAAAACGTTCCTTCTCCGACGCAGACATACACACATTCCATGGCGGTGGACTCTCGTTTCTCAACATCCCATGTTGTTCTTAAGGTCAAAGGCACAAATCTCGACCTGTATTGTAGTGTTTATACACAGTTATGTAGCTCGTGATCGTTCATGCACACACGACTCCGCCATGGTTAGAACATACTGTATTAGTCGAATCGTTCAACTACAACCAACGATGGTAAGCTCAAATCCCGATGTTCTACATATCCGCCTTCTTGTCTAGCCTGGACCAGTCAAAGAAAGTGTGGGCGGTGGCCGTGTCTGTTTTTCATAGATACACGTCTTCATTCGTGCACACACAGTTCACTAGCTATGGTTTTCCCCTAGTCAAGGAATGCGCAGCATTCCTTAAACTCCTTACTACTAAGCTACTCTGTTACAGTCTGTATGATGTAGTGGTTCCTTGGTTTGATATATCAGGTAGTTGTTTCCTGTATGTCTCTCTGAGCTAGTTGTTCCTTGTACCATCATAAACGCAATTGTTGTCTTGTATGTCTCATGGTGTATATGGCTTCAGGCGTGACGTAAATGAATACAAGAAGTGATCATGACATTCGCGCTACGGGTTGTACACATCTACAGTAATCGACACGGATGGCTCTGTGCTAAGAGGGAAAAGAGTGCTGTAAGCTCATAGCGTAAGTACGGAGATAGTTGGTGCAGGAAAGCATTGATCACAATTCGCGCTACGGTGATGTAAACATCTACAGTAATCTACACGGATGGCTCTGTGCTAAGAGGGAAAAGAAGTGCTTGTAAGCTCATAGCGAAGTACGGAGTTTGGTGCAGGAAAGCATTCATTCACAATCGCGCTACGGTGATGTAAACATCTACAGTAATCTACACGGATGGCTCTGTGCTAAGAGGGAAAAGAAGTGCTTGTAAGCTCATAGCGAAAGTACGGAGTTTGGTGCAGGAAGCATTGATTCACAATTCGCGCTACGGTGATGTAAACATCTACAGTAATCTACACGGATGGCTCTGTGCTAAGAGGGAAAAGAAGTGCTTGTAAGCTCATAGCGAAGTACGGAGTTTGGTGCAGGAAAGCATTCATTCACAATTCGCGCTACGGTGATGTAAACATCTACAGTAATCTACACGGATGGCTCTGTGCTAAGAGGGAAAAGAAGTGCTTGTAAGCTCATAGCGAAGTACGGAGTTTGGTGCAGGAAAGCATTGATTCACAATTCGCGCTACGGTGATGTAAACATCTACAGTAATCTACACGGATGGCTCTGTGCTAAGAGGGAAAAGAAGTGCTTGTAAGCTCATAGCGAAGGGCGGAGTTTTGTGCAGGAAAGCCTGGCATTTGATACCACAACATCTAGTCTGAGAATGGAGGCGGCGGCGGTTATAGCTGCGATCCGCTGTCTGGAGGACAAATAGCAGAAACAAGTTATGATTTTAACAGACTCACAAGCATGACGAGAAAGGTGAAGGCAGACAGGCTTCGTGCAGAGTGGCAGGCGTCAATTCAACGATCAAAAATAGGTAGCATCAGTTGGACCTTTCCACCAGAACATGGCGATGTGGTGGGAAACGAGCAGGAGGACAGATTGGCTGGTTGTGCACTGTTATGTGGGGTATTGATGCACGATAAGGCGGACAGATTGGTTGGTTCTGTACTGTTATGTGGGGTATTGATGCATGATAAGGCTGACAGATTGGCTGGTTCTGCACTGTTATATGGGGTATTGATGCATGATAAGGTGGACAGATTGGCTGGTTCTGCACTGTTATGTGGGGTATTGATGCATGATAAGGTGGACAGATTGGCTGGTTCTGTACTGTTATGTGGGGTATTGATGCATGATAAGGGGACAGATTGGCTGGTTCTGCACTGTTATGTGGGGTATTGATGCATGATAAGGCGGACAGATTGGCTGGTTCTGCACTGTTATGTGGGGTATTGATGCATGATAAGGCGGACAGATTGGCTGGTTCTGCACTGTTATGTGGGGTATTGATGCATGATAAGGCGGACAGATTGGCTGGTTCTGCACTGTTATGTGGGGTATTGATGCATGATAAGGCGGACAGATTGGCTGGTTCTGCACTGTTATGTGGGGTATTGATGCATGATAAGGCGGACAGATTGGCTGGTTCTGCACTGTTATGTGGGGTATTGATGCATGATAAGGCGGACAGATTGGCTGGTTCTGCACTGTTATGTGGGGTACTTGATGCATGATAAGGCGGACAGATTGGCTGGTTCTGCACTGTTATGTGGGGTATTGATGCATGATAAGGCAGACAGATTGGCTGGTTGTGCACTGTTATGTGGGGTATTGATGCATGATAAGGCGGACAGATTGGCTGGTTCTGCACTGTTATGTGGGGTATTGATGCATGATAAGGCGGACAGATTGGCTGGTTCTGCACTGTTATGTGGGGTATTGATGCATGATAAGGCGGACAGATTGGCTGGTTCTGCACTGTTATGTGGGGTATTGATGCATGATAAGGTGGACAGATTGGCTGGTTCTGCACTGTTATGTGGGTATTGATGCATGATAAGGTGGACAGATTGGCTGGTTCTGCACTGTTATGTGGGGTATTGATGCATGATAAGGCGGACGTGATCAGGGCTCTGTGAGATCATGTGAATCGTGTGGAAGAACAGGTCAATTATCATGACCTGGAGAGAATGGCGCAGCAGGGAGTGACCTGACCATCTAGACACACTCAGTACTACGAGGAAAGGGCAGATGGACGCACATTCATATTACAACAGGCGATTTTATTTTTGGGACTCCTCGCTAGCTATTGAAGATGCAACATAGCACTATGGGAATGTCCTAGGTGCATTGATGTCGTTTCTTGACTCAACTCGATTGAGGGTTATGTATTTGTGTCTGATATGCCTGTGAGATGTACTTGTTTCTTTAAACGTCCGTGTGATGTTATTGTTTCTGGCCTGTCTGTGTGATATAGTTTCGTAAATGTCTATTTGGTGCACTTGTTAGTTGTCCTTTTGCAAAATGTTTAAACATACTACACATTCTCGAACCTAGGAGAGACGTACACTAAACAGCGCAGCTGTTTTGAAATCTCTCACAGTAAGTGAAAGACATCACTAACCCTATACATACACTCGCAGGCTTTCTTTTCACATCTCCCAGTACAACCTGCACAATACTTTACCAAGTCCTAGCACGCCAAGAGTTCTGCCATCTTTTTCTACAGTATATTTCACTTATCCCTTTTACAATTGCCAGAATAATTATTTGTATTAATTAGTAATGGCAGTAATGATATTTGCACATTTTCCTTGCATCTATAATGCAAATATTATTGTGGTTCTTGTTTTAGATTAGTCTAGTAAGAAATTATGAATGGAATAATGTATGAAAAGAGAGGACGAATAAAGGTGGAATATTAAACCGGCTGAATGTCCAATTATTTAGACTTTGAAAATACAGTTTGCTGGCTCCATTTAATGTTGCGTGCATACATATTTAGTAGATGATCTCCATGCCTCGTATTTGACTAAGGCTCTAATGTATACATTGTTGTATATGTTTCACTAGTGGATCTCCATGTCTCGTGTGTGACTATGTCCCTGATGTATACTATTGTTGTATATGTTTCACTAGTGGATCTCCATGTACTCGTGTGTGACTATGTCCCTGATGTATATCATTGTTGTATATGTTTCACTAGTGGATCTCCATGTCTCGTGTGTGACTATGTCCCTAATGTATACATTGTTGTATATGTTTCGCTAGTGGATCTCCATGTCTCGTGTGTGACTATGTCCCTAATGTATACATTGTTGTATATGTTTCACTAGTGGATCTCCATGTCTCGTGTGTGACTATGTCCCTAATGTATACATTGTTGTATATGTTTCACTAGTGGATCTCCATGTCTCGTGTGTGACTATGTCCCTAATGTATACATTGTTGTATATGTTTCACTAGTGGATCTCCATGTCTCATGTGTGACTATGTCCCTAATGTATACATTGTTGTATATGTTTCACTAGTGGATCTCCATGTCTCAGTGTGTGACTATGTCCCTAATGTATACATTGTTGTATATGTTTCACTAGTGGATCTCCATGTCTCATGTGTGACTATGTCCCTAATGTATACATTGTTGTATATGTTTCACTAGTGGATCTCCATGTCTCATGTGTGACTATGTCCCTAATGTATACATTGTTGTATATGTTTCACTAGTGGATCTCCATGTCTCAGTGTGTGACTATGTCCCTAATGTATACATTGTTGTATATGTTTCACTAGTGGATCTCCATGTCTCATGTGTGACTATGTCCCTAATGTATACATTGTTGTATATGTTTCACTAGTGGATCTCCATGTCTCATGTGTGACTATGTCCCTAATGTATACATTGTTGTATATGTTTCACTAGTGGATCTCCATGTCTCATGTGTGACTATGTCCCTAATGTATACATTGTTGTATATGTTTCACTAGTGGATCTCCATGTCTCATGTGTGACTATGTCCCTAATGTATACATTGTTGTATATGTTTCACTAGTGGATCTCCATGTCTCATGTGTGACTATGTCCCTAATGTATACATTGTTGTATATGTTTCACTAGTGGATCTCCATGTCTCATGTGTGACTATGTCCCTAATGTATACATTGTTGTATATGTTTCACTAGTGGATCTCCATGTCTCGTGTGTGACTATGTCCCTAATGTATACATTGTTGTATATGTTTCACTAGTGGATCTCCATGTCTCATGTGTGACTATGTCCCTAATGTATACATTGTTGTATATGTTTCACTAGTGGATCTCCATGTCTCATGTGTGACTATGTCCCTAATGTATACATTGTTGTATATGTTTCACTAGTGGATCTCCATGTCTCATGTGTGACTATGTCCCTAATGTATACATTGTTGTATATGTTTCACTAGTGGATCTCCATGTCTCGTGTGTGACTATGTCCCTAATGTATACATTGTTGTATATGTTTCACTAGTGGATCTCCATGTCTCATGTGTGACTATGTCCCTAATGTATACATTGTTGTATATGTTTCACTAGTGGATCTCCATGTCTCAGTGTGTCCATAATATATGCACTGTTGTATATGTGTTTCTAGTTGCCAATCTATACCTATGTCTCTTATTATGACCATGAAAATATTGTATACTTTTGGGTATATGTTTACCTTCTTACAGTCCATGTCGTGTGGCGTTGGTGATCATGTCTGTCGACAATCTCCTATCGTATGTGCTGCTTATCGTTTATGATACTTTTGTTCCTCCTTGCCATGATGTCAAACTGTCAAACATATTCTCTCTTGGTCTACCCTGCCTCTCCTCCCCTCCAGCGTTCCCCTTCTCGTGACATGCCCAAAGAATGTGCACTGCCATCTTCTGAAGTGAGTAACCAGTTCTCTTTGTAAGGTAACTTCTTTCAAGGTATCTTTATTTCTCTTTCCATCTGTCCCAGGTATTCTTATTTACTCATTATTTTCTGATGTTCTCATTATTCTTCCATAAAATCGCACCTCCACAGCTTCCACATAATTTCTCCCTTGTCTGCCAGCTGTCCACGATTTGATTCCTTACATCTAAAGAACATCACTGACTGCGACGTCCTGTAAAGTACATGCAATTAACTTTAAATCAATAAAAAAACATATTAATATATGTCCATGTCAATATTTGTTGCTGTTAATGCTCACAGGATGTATATGGCATTGCGTGTGTGTCAGGATCTTCTTTTAGGCTCGTTGGCTAACACATGTGAGACAGTACAAGTACAACGTGATTCGACGTAAGACACAGCAACACAAGTTCTATGGATTATTGCCACATTAAATACATAACGATAATTACAGCAATGTACAACATATAACTCACAACCACAATACAGCTCATAGGTCTGACGCTCACGATATCAGTCGTTCAGCTCACAACCACGGAGATTCACACAAACGCCTTGCTCTCGACACACACGTCCGTTCAGAGTCCTGTCCCAGCTTGGTCTGAGCTATCACGCACACTGTCCACTGCCTCTGGCGGGGTCACGTGGCTTTGCGTGCGTCTGTCGTCAGCGCTGGTCGCGTGTCAGGTAACAATCTCGCCAGCCGACAACTCTTGTCCGCCGGGTGCCGTAACGATGTTGCTGCGTAGCTAGGCTCTGACATTCTCCCCGGGTACCTCAATGAAAGATGCCATCTTTCATTCATGATGTATGTATATACTGGGGTAGTGTTAATTTCATGTCAGAGACTACTTTTTCCCAGTGTTATGCATGAAAATACATATAAGGCATAGAAATATATACAAAAAAAATGTAAGTTGCATTGAAATGACAAATGAAGTACAACTTTTAACACAATTCAGGTTTCATCCCCCTGATGCCTGGTTACCTTCATTGCAATAATACCCCAGTCAGATCAGTAGCACCAGCTTTCACGCATCTACCTCGCAGCTATTTGAAAAAAAACGTAATAATATGATTGTTTTGCAACAACCATCTAGCCAGACTGAAATACGGCTTTGTATTCGTCGTATTAAACACTTAAACTCTGCCCTCATTTGGTCAGGAGCTCTTATGTTGGTTTGCAATGTTGGCAGCTCTATGACATGCTTGGTGGACGCCTACCTGCTGTGCTAACCATTTGAGCAACAAAATGTCTATCTATACAATATACATTAATGAATATGTTTCAAATTATGGCCCTTGATGTAATTCACAAATGCAAGGGAAGTAATTTTGACATTTAAGAAAATTTCATACATTACAATAATTATTTAATTTCTTAGCGTCATTGCTTGACGTTTCTTCATATTAACGAGAAAAAGTCGGTAATATGAATACATTAATCAAGGTATGATTCTAAGATTACACTAATCAAAATAAATAAGTACCCAATTGGTATATTATATTTTATAGATTCAAAAGGATTTTACAAGTGTCATAAATTTTTGAAAATTTTGTATGTCGTCTGCTAATTTTGCTAGACTTTTTACATTACACCGGAAATATACACGAAACGCAAAATTTGGTTGATGTTACACTGTCTGAACACACATGATCCGGTTTTATTTCGGAACGGATAGTAAAATGTCTCAACAGTTCGGGTCTGATGTTATAGTATCACAACGGTTCTGATGGAATGTTCTTATTTCCGATGTGTTCACAAATTCTGGATAAAGATCGACTGTTCTTATTTGTGATGTTCAAACGTCGAACAATTTGGATTAAATTCGCTGCAGAGGTGGTTTAGGAGTCAATGTTCGGTCCACATTTGCACATGTTAAATATCACGGTGAAGAAAATCACTCACAAATGTCACAATGGTAAAGTTCGCTTCTGGTAAGTGGTTAAGCGTCTGTGACATTGTTGTTGGTGTATATATACAATTAATATTGTTCTCATTCTAACACACACTACACAATTATACTACACTCATTACATGACTTGATTAAAATAAGTATATTATATATGTCGGTTTCTAAACCGTATCACAATTTAATTATAGACCTTACACAGTAGGTGAATGGAAAAATTTCACTCATTGGTGGCTGTGTGGGCTGAGTGTAATATTACACAGTGCACTCAGACATTGCTTACTGGGTCTGTCGGACAACGGGACAAAAGGTCGGCGATTGTATTCATTCTGCCGGGAATATGGCGAACTTCAAAACTGAAATTCTGAAGCTTCAAGGACCAGCGAGCAATCATATTATTTGATGGTACTGCGGAATTTATATACCTTAATGGACTGTTGTCAGTTTCGATGATAAAGTGACGTCCTAGAAGATATCTGGACAGCTTCGTCACACTTTCTACTAAGGCCAATGCTTCTAATTGCGGAATGGACCATGCCCGCTCTCGGGGCCTTAGTTTTCTTGATAGAAAACAAACGGGATGCAGGATGTCGTTGTATTCCTGCAATAGGACCTGCACCGATCGCAATGGAGCTAGCATCTGTTCTCAATCTGAAAGGTAAACGAATGTTGGGCAATTTAAGGATGATGATTAGGTGAATTCTTATTAGAAAAGTGTGCCAAAACTTTATCAAATGCATTTCGTAGGCATTCATCGTTTACAACTTTTTCGGGTTTATTCTTGGTTAGTAAGTTAGAAAAAACCTCAGTTAGCTCTGAAAAATCAGGAATAAAGTTTCTGTAATAATTAATAAGTCCTAACAAACTGCGGACTTGTTTCTTATTTGTTGGAAGTGACAGTTTTAGAATTTTGGAGACAATTTTGTTGTCTGTCATGACAAAGCCATTGGATATTCTGTACCCCAAAAATGATATCTCTTGGTAAGCCATGCTCACCTTTTGAAGGCTTCACTGTCAGTCCGTGCTGTCTGATACTAGGTAGTAGTAGTAGAACGTCCTGTCCAGGTGTCAATGTTATAGTTTCGTCGTTGTCTGTGTATGGACACAGATGTCGTCAGTATAGTGAATGATATTAGGAATGTCAGATAGGAGGAGTCGTTATAGCAGACAAGGCCTGTCTGGAGTTACTGGATCTAAGGATATAAAGTGGGTTACGGTTAAAATCTTCCAAAAGGATTTTCAAATTTTATGTTGAGATCATTTTGAGTGCTATCTCCAAACCTGCACTCGTACATGTGTGTATACATTCAATAGTTCAAACAATAATAATACACCATGTATCGTTGTGAAATGTAATCGTGCATGTTTGTATGATCTTTTGCAATTTGTGTATATTCTCCACAATATGTAGGGTAATTTGTTGCTGATTTTTGTCAGTAATTCCACCGACTGATGTTTTACATTGTTCAGCATAGGTATTCGTATGAGTTGATTTAACATAGAGATTATGAGTGGCAGTAACAAAATTTGGTTCAACAGTAATGACATAAGTAACACAGTCTGCTGGTTTGTCATGAGTAATATCATCTGTGTTGTGTCATGATGATGTGGAATATAACTGTTTGTGAAGACATTGTTTTGTATTTACAATCAGTAGTGCAAGTATAACTATCCACTGTGTGCACTTGGTATGTGTGTAGTTAACAGAGAGTATAGGAGGTATAGTATATACATGATGATTTGTGATTTTTCCTCGCTGTTGTGAACTGTTTGTTTTCTGCACCTTTTTCTTTGTGCGGATACACACCAGTTTCTGTTTCTTCTTGTTCTGAGATGGTAATCACGTTGGTATGGTGTGGTATCTTGGTCTGTTCATCATGTTGTTGTATGATGAGTGGGGTATTAAGGCAGTATTTGTTGTGGTGTTAACTTTTTGCCTTGTGTGAGGTTTGGACTCTATGTAATCTGTCACATTTAATACATTTCCAATTAATAAATCACAACATGGATTGTCTAATAAAGCACAAGTTACTCTGCCTGATAGGAAAGGTGATTTTATATTGGCCCATGCCATGGGATATTTCTCTACTGTCCCTGAAACAGTTTTGCAATAGATGTACTCATCTAGGTTAGTCTTTCGGATCAGCTAAGGTCTTTCGAAGACCGATAAGACAGGACCCTGTGTCGCGTACACATGTGCATACTGTGTCATTGATGTAACCTTTATGGAATGTTAATTTTCCTAACGACAGTTTTGAGGTTTTGTTCAATTCCTCACTTTCTTGTTGAGCATTGACCTCTTTATATAAAGAATGAGGTTGAGTGATGTTAACAACATTATTACAATATGGTACAAAGTCTGGTGTTGTCTTCATGTCTGTGATGTTCACTTTTCTTACATTCTTTGCTGAACTGCATTTTGAGTCTATTGCCAAGTTAGCTTCCTCATTGGCAATAGGGACGGCGTGCCCGCATGTTAAGGTACCATTTTCATTGAAGGTATTACAGACAGTACATTTGTTAGCACTAAATACATCACAAGCCTGTGCTGCATGTACAGGATGTTTTTCTGGATTTTCGTCTTCTGACGATTGAGCTATCGAACAAGGCGGCATTGGCTTTGTTGGTCATATGCCTGCCTCTACAATCCATACGATAGTGACCGTGAGCCTTGCAGAGAAAACATTTACGTGCACTTTTTGAACGATCTACGTTCTACGTCTTGTCTGTTTACCATATTTTGCAAGTATGTTAGGTACCCTGGGTTTTTATCGCACATCTCGTTCAAATGGTGAGACAATTTACAGTGAGTGCATTGTCTAACTCTATCAGAGGTAGGCCTGTGTGGTTTTTGCCTACTATAGTTGTTCTCATAGTTGGCTGCTGCTACCCAGTTACTGTCAGTAGCTTCAGTGGCAAAACACTGTTTATTTGCCGTATAATAGGCCGACCCACGTTTTTCCATTTCTTCCACACTTGTGCATTCATTCTCTTGTAAGAACTTAGAAAAAGATGATGGGACAGAAGAGATAACTTTATCTCGAATAATGAGATCTTCTAATTTATCATAATTTTTGTTAATTTTGGCTGATGAAGTCCATTTGCTGAAAATGTCTCGGACTAAACAGAGGTAGTCAGAGAACGTTTGAGTTGATTTTGGACTCAGTTTACTGAATTGTTCTCTGTACCCTGCCTCATCTAACATGAAATGTGCCATTATTTTAGATTTAATGTAATGGTACTCTTTTCTGAGGTCTTTGGGATGGTTTCAATGACTTTCAGAGGTTCCCCAGATAGACTCCTCATATATAAAATATTCCATTCCGAAAGTGGAACTTGGTAATGTTCCATTAATGTCTCAAAATTTTGGGTAAAGGCTGCTATGCAGTCACCCGAGGTATAGTTACGAACGATACCTTGGTACTTCTTATACTGGTTTTCTTTTTCCAGTCTTTCAGATTTCTTTGATTCTTTAATCATTGCAGTCTCAGTGTCGAGTTGTTTCATTTTCAACTGTAATTCAAGTTCTTCTCTCTTACTCTGAGCTGCTATTTCTGCCTTTTTAAGTTCACTGTCTATCTCAGCTTGCTTTGTCTTTGCAGCCATTTCTACTTCGGCTTGCTTTAATGCTGTTTCTGCCTTTTTAAGTTCACTGTCTATCTCAGCTTGCTTTGTCTTTGCAGCCATTTCTACTTCGGCTTGCTTTAATGCTGTTTCTGCCTCTATTTGCTTGGCAGCTATTTCTGCTTGTTTTAGAGCTCTTTCTGCTGCTCTATCTTCGCGTTCACAGTATTCAGCGTATTTCTTCTCACTCCATTGTGTTAATTCATCACCTTCTAACTTTAATTTTAAACCCATATCGATGAAATCAAATAATGACGACATGATGGAGAAAATACGTCAATGAAAATCAATTACACAAAATATGTTGTAAATGGTTAGTAGAAAAAATAACTTACAATTGATTTGACTATACGATGCGTGCCCACTAATGCATACGTAAAGTTAAAGTGAAGAAAAATATACTCAAGTGCCCTTGGATATGGTGACGAATGGTTGGGCTATCGGGCTAGAAAACTGTAGGGTCGTACTTCGGAACCACTAATGACCTCTACGGCAAGGTTATGGATGGTACGCAAAAACCTGCTTTGTTTTTGGAGAGAAATAAGTTAGTGTCTATTTGTTGGTGTGTGCCTGCAAGTCACTAAGTGTTGGTTAGGTTTGGATGGCGTCGAGTATAATTGTGTGTCGTAAATTTGTTGTCAACAGTGTTTCTTTCAACAGAAGTTACACTCTTCCCAAAACTCTTTGCGTTCCACAAATTCAATACACAAAGACAATCTATCTGTATTTCAACACTCAATAATATTGATGACACATCACTTACATCAAGATGACATTCAGTAAGGACAAAGACATCAAGTTTACAAGATGGCGACAAGGTCAAAATGGCGGCAAAATCACAATGTTGACAAGGTCAAACGGTGACAATTTTCACAAATCACAAATGTTTAACACGTTTACAGGATCAAACAATATGTACTGTACATTTACTAATGATTTTAAACATATTTAGACAATGTAGTAATGGATCACACTGAGACTTTTCCGATCACATGTACATCACTATAACCTTGACAAATTTTACAAGTACAAGAATTATAGTTTTAAATAACAAAGACGAACAACACACGTCTAAATATATTAGGTTCTTAAATAAAGACGAGCAACCCACGTCCACACATGTCAGGATCTTCTTATTAGGCTCGTTGGCTAACACATGTGAGACAGTACAAGTACAACGTGATTCGACGTAAGACACAGCAACACAAGTTCTATGGATTTATTGCCACATTAAATACATAACGATAATTACAGCAATGTACAACATATAACTCACAACCACAATACAGCTCATAGGTCTGACGCTCACGATATCAGTCGTTCAGCTCACAACCACGGAGATTCACACAAACGCCTTGCTCTCGACACACACGTCCGTTCAGAGTCCTGTCCCAGCTTGGTCTGAGCTATCACGCACACTGTCCACTGCCTCTGGCGGGGTCACGTGGCTTTGCGTGCGTCTGTCGTCAGCGCTGGTCGCGTGTCAGGTAACAATCTCGCCAGCCGACAACTCTTGTCCGCCGGGTGCCGTAACGATGTTGCTGCGTAGCTAGGCTCTGACATTGTGCCTTCTCCTCGTACAATCCATACCTCTCACATCCAGCTTCTGGAATTATTTAACTCACTTTATTCTCATTATAGATGACAGAACAGGGGTCTCCGTGGCCTAGTGGTTAAGCCGTTAGCCTTGCTCTCCCAGGGTTGTGAGTTTGTTTCCGTACTCCGTTATTGGGTTCACGAGTGCAGTTTACTCGGAAAATACCGAATGTCGTCGCTGGAGCTACGGTGTTCGTGCTCTGTGTGACGTTTTCGGTAGGTCGCACTGCGGAAAGAGATAGAGCAATATGGGATAAAACCCTGCGCAATGAAGTCGATCCTCTCGCTTTAGACCCACATTTAAATCCCGTCATCATTTTAGTCACGTTATTAAGATTAAGAACAGAATAGGACAAGTTAACAGACAGTGTATCACAGAGAAAAGGAACAGAATAGGACAAGTTAACAGACAGTGTATCACAGAGAAAATGAACAGAATAGGACAAGTTAACAGACAGTGTATCACAGAGAAAAGGAACAGAATAGGACAAGTTAACAGACAGTGTATCACAGAGAAAAGGAACAGAATAGGACAAGTTAACAGACAGTGTATCACAGAGAAAAGGAACAGAATAGGACAAGTAAACAGACACTGTATCACAGAGAAAAGGAACAGAATAGGACAAGTAAACAGACAGTGTATCACAGAGAAAAGGAACAGAATAGGACAAGTTAACAGACAGTGTATCACAGAGAAAAGGAACAGAATAGGACAAGTTAACAGACAGTGTATCACAGAGAAAAGGAACAGAATAGGACAAGTAAACAGACAGTGTATCACAGAGAAAAGGAACAGAATAGGACAAGTAAACAGACACTGTATCACAGAGATCAAGAACAGAATAGCACAAGTAAACAGACATTGTATCACAGAGATCAAGAACAGAACAGGACAAGTAAACAGACATTGTATCACAGAGATCAAGAACAGAACAGGACAAGTAAACAGACATTGTATCACAGAGATCAAGAACAGAACAGGACAAATAAACATAACAATTCATAAAATGAAAGAGGTCACCATTTCCGAATGGACAAGAGCGCTAGCTTTGACATTTCCGGTGTTTGATAGCGAGGTAGCGGGTTCAACCCCTACAACGGTCATTTTGACTAAAATGTTAACTTCTCGTCATTTACTTGGACACATAAATTACAAGTACCTCAGAAATGTGGGTTCGCGTGAAGGCGATGGACACTGGCAATAAGGAAAGCTAATCTACACATAAACATCAGTGCAGCGTAGATTGCGCTCGGGTTCACAGTTGGCAAACGAACAACAACAAAAAATCAAACAAAGAACTTCTTGTGAAATAAACACTCGTCATTGAAGATGGTATACAGGATGCTTTGCATGTTGCATATAATCATTGTAAGATATGGACGTGAATCGTGGACATGTCGCATATAATCATTGTAAGATATGGACATGAATCCTGGACATGTCGCATATAATCATTGTAAGATACGGAAATGAATCCTGGACATGTTGCATATAATCATTGTAAGATATGGACGTGAATCGTGGACATGTCGCATATAATCATTGTAAGATACGGAAATGAATCCTGGACATGTTGCATATAATCATTGTAAGATATGGACGTGAATCGTGGACATGTCGCATATAATCACTGTAAGATACGGAAATGAATCCTGGACATGTTGCATATAATCATTGTAAGATATGGACGTGAATCGTGGACATGTCGCATATAATCACTGTAAGATACGGAAATGAATCCTGGACATGTTGCATATAATCATTGTAAGATATGGACGTGAATCGTGGACATGTCGCATATAATCATTGTAAGATATGGACATGAATCCTGGACATGTCGCATATAATCATTGTAAGATATGGACATGAATCCTGGACATGTTGCGTAAAATCATTGTAAGATATGGACATGAATCCTGGACATGTTGCATATAATCATTGTAAGATATGGACGTGAATCGTGGACATGTCGCATATAATCATTGTAAGATATGGACATGAATCCTGGACATGTTGCATATAATCATTGTAAGATATGGACGTGAATCCTGGACATGTTGCATATAATCATTGTAAGATATGGACGTGAATCGTGGACATGTCGCATAAAATCATTGTAAGATATGGACATGAATCCTGGACATGTTGCATATAATCATTGTAAGATATGGACGTGAATCGTGGACATGTCGCATATAATCATTGTAAGATATGGACATGAATCCTGGACATGTTGCATATAATCATTGTAAGATATGGACGTGAATCCTGGACATGTTGCATATAATCATTGTAAGATATGGACATGAATCCTGGACATGTTGCGTAAAATCATTGTAAGATATGGACGTGAATCCTGGACATGTTGCGTAAAATCATTGTAAGATATGGACGTGAATCCTGGGCAGTTAGTTGTTGTTGTCTTCCACTTATGCCGTCATGCGTCGTGGGGAGGGATTATTGAAGTTCCAGCCTCTGTGACTAGCACTTTTCGTCCATTCTCCCATGCACAATCATTGCTTCGCTCGAGGTCTCAGAGTCATAGTTTTATAGAAGAAAGCTGAGAATTTAATGGAAAGTCAAAATTAATGATGGAAACGTTTTGAAATGTCTGTGAAATTTTCACAAGCATCAGACAGTTGTGTCCAAAATATGGGAATAACAAAAATACTGGATCATGTCATGACAACAGGATCGTTTTTGGAAAGAGAGACAGAGGAAGACAATGAGAGAAGAATGTTGACAGCCATTTGTTATGATTCGGGATTGTGTCGACACAAGAACTGATACATCATGTTGGAGATCATAGAAGTGGAGAATAATGATCATAGAAACCAGTCTTCAATTTGATGATGCTGAATTATGCTTCCAAGGAAGCCTAAACAATCACTATGTATATTTTTATTTTGTTTTGCAGCCTCAATTATCACTATGTATATTTCTGATTTAACTTCTATGGAACACCCAGTCATCACTTTGTATATTTGTTTTGTAACGCATATGAAAGCCTTAATCTTCGCTATGTATATTTGTGATTTAACTTCTTGGAAGCTTCAATAGTCACTACGTGTGTTTGCGATTTATCGCCCATAGAGACCACATCAACATTATGCATATTACAAAAAGTGATTCAACATATCCAGTTACAAGGTTAATGCACAATATTTGTATTTAAAAATATATATATATAATGTTAAACAGCCAACCATAATTGCATTATTACTAACGATAGCATCTTAACACCACGTAACAGGCAAACACAACATGAATTAAACAGGCCCTGAGCCTGGAGTCATCGGCGCTTCCCTGAGATGTTAGCAACCATCCCGGGTGTTGGAGGGAAAGTAACACAGAGTGCAACAGAAAAAAAAGAAAGATACATAACTGTTGTGTTATAGAGGAGTATTATCCAGTCAGAACCTGGGCTCATGCATATATAGACGGATCACAACAATTATAACATTAAAATTGGATGTCTGGAATAGTGGTCCGCCAATAAGAACAGCAACAGTGAATGTTAGTTCTTATGGCAGAGTTCGTAACACTTCAGGACATCAGTGCATTGGCACCTGTCTATCTTCTAGGCCGGCCAGATTAGCCTAGGGTTTTCAATAAATGAAGCGGGGAAATTAATTAAATATCTGCTTTAGAGAACCAAGGATAAGGGAACTGGCGATGTGATGGTGGGATAAATCTGAATCTAAAGTTGAAAGACGAGGATACGGAACATGATATTATGGAATCATACTGTATCTAAAATCCATGGATAAGAGAAATAACCATGAGGTGGGGTAACCTTTCGGTGTGTAAAGAATTGTACAAAGAAATATTCACTTGCAGACTGCCAAGAAGTGATTCACCATCTTCATTGACAGTCTTAGCTCGTTTTCTTAATTGAATATGAACGGACCAACTGGTCAACTCTTAACAGTGTCTATCAATGACGCCGGACAAGCGATTCCTATTCTGTTTTAGTTTTATTTAGAATACAGTCTTCAACGATCCTTACAACATGCTCAAGGATTCAAATCATCCATACTCGCATTTCCGTTGTACCTGTCGTTCTGCTCTAATAACTAAATACGAATTAGCATCAATCTTCCCATAATTACTTTGCACTCACCTAGGTTGACTTGTATCCATTAATATTACCTGTGCAGCAGCTGTTTATCGGGCGATTCCCTATACTTCTCCTGAGTCGTTGGTTATCTTCAATAATGGCGCATCAGCCCTACTTGCCCTTCATGTCCACCTCTTCAGTTATCAAATCGTGCCTCATTGTCCATATTCTCTCTGTTGGTTTTCTTTCAATATCTTCATATCTTCCTTCGTCCGGTAACCAACCATCTCTTCCTGATGTTCACCTTTCCACATACGCTCTATAAATTCTCTTGTGATGATCTAACTTCTTGTGTCCTTTGTTGATCTCTTCACGTTCCTATCTCTTTGTGTTGTGACGCTTTCCATCACCAAGTCAGTTATAGTGCGTTCAATGTGTACTGTATTTTGCTATTCCCGATTATCGCATTATTTGCCCTGCGACACCTAGCACAGAGGGACAATACTCATATATGAATAAACCCGAGGCACCAGAGGTAAAAACTACAGAAACTACTACAGGTTGTTGCTGGAAATGTAACGAAATGTAAGCGTGACTCGACCCGGCCAACAGACTCCCCGTATGTACTACCCCGTTTGTGTGGCATTACTACAGGGGTCACGTTGTGTGTGGATATTCAGTTCCACTGTCTATGACTCTATGACCCACTGAGCTCTATGAGAAAACATGTCCATTTTCTTTTGGGAATCTCTGTCTAGTGGAGTAAGTGAAAACATGTTCCCGTGAAACAGAGGTAATCTGTAGGAATGGACGGGGCGAAATACGTAGTTCCAATCTGTGCATTCCGAATCGAATTCGTGAATGATGAATTCTCTTCACTTCAATTCAGAGTGGTCTCGAGGTTATTTTCCGAATTCATACTTTGATTTGGGCATAATATCCGGGCACGATTAAATACACGATCATTCTATGTCCGATCACAAAACAGAATTGCCCCAGGACAAATTGAATTATTTGCTTCGTCTCTTACAGAAAGATGTCGATCTACAAAATGAATATTTGAATCAGTTCTTGTGCATTTCGAAACCCTGACCACCAGTGCCACAGGGGTTTGTCTAGCCACTAGGTTAACCCATGTCATAGAACTCATGCCAATAGAAAACACGAGAAGGTGACCAGTTTTTCCCACTTATTCTTCGTCATGCGGCCCAGACGTGAAAACAACGCGTCACCAGCTTTCATGTCAACAATACCCACACCATTAGCGGTGATGTCTGTCATAACAGATGAACACTCACACACAATAGGGCCATATCCTTGCTCGTGACTTCGTTCATATAGGACACTCACACTCAGATGTATGTTGGCCGAGACCCTTATTGATATAGCTGCCACATAGAGTCCATCAACTGGAGCTGTGAATATCCCTCTGTCTGCATTAAAGTTCTCACCCATATTGCAGTACGGTTTCATGTACTGACTTAAGAAATCATAGCCACTGACGTCTGCTGTAATATATATCGACGCAGTAAATCCACATCTAGTTCCTGGAGATTTCATTTCTGCAATAGAAACAATACAAGTGTTCTCTCCATTTCAATCCATTGTTAAAAACAAAATATACAATGCCGATCTATACACATGCTAACTATCATCATCATCATGTGTCATGCCGATAAGCCTGGGCAGTCATGTTTCGTCATCTCACTCGATCACCATAGTCGTGGATCAGCTCAGTGTTCTTGTCTCGATCATGCCACGTGGCCAAGCCATCCAGGTATTTACTTCTATGCCTTCCCCTTATTCTGTCCCCCTGGATCTTGCCAACTGTCACCAAGTTATCCAATTTATATCTTCTCATAATGTGATAAACAGATTGTGACTGTCTACGTCTAATTTCTTTAATCAGTTTACTGTTTTCATTTGTTTCTTGTAGGACTTGGTCATTGGATTTTCTGTCTGTCCATGGTATTCTTTGCATTCTCCTCAGAAACCACATTTTCACAGCCATCAGATATTTTTTCAGCTTGTTTGCTCACATCAATACAAAAGCATAGTTTCTATGTAACACCGCAAAGTTCTTTAAAATTAAAGACAATCAATCATTCAATCAATCAATCAATCAATCAATCAATCAATCAATCTTTTTTTTCTTTTTGCAAATGACATCTTTTTATTGATTAATATGTTTTACCTCTTTCAAAAGGCTACCTTCGCCATTGTGATTATTGTTCTAATCTCTTCAAGGCATCTCCCATCAGATTTTATGACTGTTCCGCTAACTATCATCATCAGCATATCATTGATTGTCTTGCCAGATGGCATGGGTGAAAGTACTTCTCCACATTTTGCTATGTCCAAGAGAATGTATCAATGGCTGAAGAAACCGTATTCCTATCTTTGATTAAAGGCTGTCAAGAAACATCTTACTCTATCTTCCTTTGTCTCTTTATTCATTCATCTATCTAGTTGTTACTTTATGTTCAAGGTATATAAGAAATATATGTTGAAACAACTTTATATTCCTCCCTTTATTCTCAATTGTAGCACAGATCATAAAACTACCCATACCAGGCCGTCTGATATTTTACTGTCTCCTACAGCTCTCTTCCATGGCCGCCATATTATTAATCTCTCTTTCTCTCTGTCTCTGTCTCTGTCTCTGTCTCTGTCTCTCTCTCTCTCTCTCTCTCTCTCTCTCTCTCTCTCTCTCTCTCTCTCTCTCTCTCTCTCTCTCTCTCTCTCTCTCTATCTTCTCCGTGTGTTTACATTTCGTTTGTCTGTGTGTGTGGTGACTACACCGCATCCCGATGGAAAACAGGAAAATAAAATAATTTGCTTAAAACTAATTCTCTCAATGTAGTTCGCACATGAATACAACACAATACCAGCAGTCATGGCATAAACAGCCACGCCACAAGCGGTTGTGTGTTCCGTCGCAGCTGAACTCTCCCACACTTGGCTCCTGGAAGTTTGATTCAGACATTACTTGTGTTTGACATCACCATCAACTATAGCTGTGAATACCCAGCAGTCTCCATTAGAGTTTTCGCCAGAAGTATAGTTCTTAATTATGTCTTGTCGTATGCTGTCTGCAAGGCCCTCTTCTGTGATCCATGATTTAGCACCAAATCCACAGATAGTTCTTGAAGGTTTCAGATCTGTCAAAGAATCAACACGAATTCTTTCCCCGTTGAAATAACTTGTTAAAGAACTACACTGCTGAACAATACCATTGCTAGGTATTATCATCAACATTAAACGGCTTGCCACAGCGCATGGGTGATCACACTTCTTCACATTTTCAGATGTCCAACAGAATGTATCCATCCCTGAGCTCACATGTCAACGCCTTGATTATATTCTGTCAAGTGATGATATTGGATATATATATCCATACTAACAATACTTGTCCATAGCAGGAAGCTGCCTTGGGGCTGTGAAGTGCTGGGAGCATCACATGTGTGGCCTGAGTGCACGGAGATATGTGAAGTGCTGGAACCATCATATGTGTGGCCTGAGTGCACGGAGGTATGTGAAGTGCTGGGATCATCAATTGTGTGGCCTGAGTGAACGGAGGTATGTGAAGTGCTGGGATCATCAATTGTGTGGCCTGAGTGCACGGAGGTATGTGAAGTGGTGGGGCCATCATATGTGTGGCCTGAGTGCACGGAGGTATGTGAAGTTCTGGGACCATCATATGTGTGGCCTGAGTGCACGGAGATATGTGAAGTGCTGGGATCATCAATTGTGTGGCCTGAGTGCACGGAGGTATGTGAAGTGGTGGGGCCATCATATGTGTGGCCTGAGTGCACGGAGGTATGTGAAGTTCTGGGACCATCATATGTGTGGCCTGAGTGCACGGAGGTATGTGAAGTGGTGGGGCCATCATATGTGTGGCCTGAGTGCACGGAGGTATGTGAAGTGGTGGGGCTATCATATGTGTGGCCTGAGTGCACGGAGGTATGTGAAGTGCTGCGACCATCACATGTGTAGCCTGAGTGCACGGAGATATGTGAAGTGCTGGGACCATCACATGTGTGGACTGAGTGCACGGAGGTATGTGAAGTGCTGGAACCATCATATGTGTGGCCTGAGTGCACGGAGGTATGTGAAGTGCTGGGATCATCAAATGTGTGGCCTGAGTGCACGGAGGTATGTGAAGTGCTGGGATCATCACATGTGTGGCCTGAGTGCACGGAGGTATGTGAAGTGGTGGGGCCATCATATGTGTGGCCTGAGTGCACGGAGGTATGTGAAGTTCTGGGACCATCATATGTGTGGCCTGAGTGCACGGAGATATGTGAAGTGCTGGGATCATCAATTGTGTGGCCTGAGTGCACGGAGGTATGTGAAGTGGTGGGGCCATCATATGTGTGGCCTGAGTGCACGGAGGTATGTGAAGTGGTGGGGCCATCATATGTGTGGCCTGAGTGCACGGAGGTATGTGAAGTGCTGGGATCATCAATTGTGTGGCCTGAGTGCACGGAGGTATGTGAAGTGGTGGGCCATCATATGTGTGGCCTGAGTGCACGGGGCCATCAATTCCGCAAGCCCTCGGAATTGAAAATTCATCACTGTAGAATACAAACTAATCCAGAAAATATTTTAAAGTACTGAAGTCAATGAAACGAGGGCACCAACAAAACACATATGGTTTAAAAGACAAAAATGGGAATATGATAAATACCAATGAGGAAATGTGCAACACATGGAAAGAATATTTTATTGAATTACTAAATTGTGAAGCTCCAAGTAACATTTTCTCACAGGAAGAGGTTCTAACATGCGAACCACAAATTGAAGAACCTACATTTGAAGAAATCCTATATGTAATCACACGACTTAAAAACAATAAGGCAACTGGGACTGATGGAATTGCTGCTGAATTTATAAAGGCAGGTGGCCATGCATTACATCTAAAGCTATACGAACTAATAATAAAAATCTGGAGGACAGAAGAATTACCCCATGACTGGAAAGAGTCATTATTGATACCTATCTTTAAGAAAGGAGACAAGTTCCAATGTGGAAATTATAGAGGACTATCACTACTGTCGACAAGCTATAAGATACTATCCGCAGTATTACTAAATAGACTAAAACCATATTCAGAAGACATATTAGGTGACTACCAGGCGGGTTTTAGACAAAACAGATCAACAATAGATCAGATATTTATCTTACGACAAATAGCCGAGAAACATTGGGAATATAAAAGAGATCTCCATAACATTTTTGTGGATTTTAAAAAGGCTTATGATAGTGTCCATAGGAATAGTCTATGGAATGTTATGCAGGAATTTGGAATACCAAGGAAGTTAATTAACATGACCAAACTATGCATGGAAGATACTTATAATATAGTAACATATAAAGGCAGGAAATCAGACCCCTTCCAAATAACATCTGGCTTGAAACAGGGTGATGCACTATCGCCGCTACTCTTCAATCTGGCTCTAGCAGAAAGTTGTAAGGAAGGTAAAGGAGGAATGTGATATTGGAGGAACATCCAAGCTGCTTGGTTATGCAGATGATATAGATATTATAGGGCAAAGTGAACAAAAGACATTAGAAATATTGACTCACTTAAAGGAAAAAGCCCAACAGATGGGGCTGGTTATCAACCAAGATAAGACAGAATATATGGTAATTTCAAGAGACGGAATGGCTAAAAACTCTGGCCACATACAAATAGATAATATGACCATTAAAAGAACGGAAACATACAAATACCTGGGTACAATCTTCAACTGCTCCAACATCATAAGGGAAGAAATACAAACTAGAATCAACTCTGGAAATAAGATATACTATGCACTACAACATCTACTAAAATCAAAGGCGCTATCTCGTAACACCAAAATCACAATATACAAAACACTGATCAGACCAGTTGTGCTGTATGGCTCTGAAACCTGGAGTACAACGAAAGGAGACGAAGCCTTGTTACAAACCTTTGAGAACAAAATTTTAAGACGCATCTTTGGACCCATTAGGGATACACAAAGTGGAGAGTGGAAAAGAAGAAGTAACAAAGACATTTATGATTTGTTTAAGTCCCCGCTAATCACTGGTATCATGAAGGCTAATAGACTACAATGGCTGGGGCATATAGAAAGAATGGAAGATAATAGGGAAACAAAACTCGCTTACACTCAGGAAATAAATGACCGTAGACCCCGAGGTAGACCAAGAAGGCGGTGGAGAGATAATATACATACAGACCTACAAGCACTTGGAATCAACGACTGGCAAGAGAAGGTCCACCAGAGAGACGAATGGAGACAGATTGTATTTGCAGCAAAGAACCTCAATGGCTCGGAACGCTGAAGAAGAAGAAGAAGAATACAAACTCTTGCCACTAACATTGTGCT
>JACEFZ010014388.1:0-20089 GCA_014155875.1 Cepaea nemoralis
TGAACCAGTCGGTTAAATTTAAAAAAGTTTGATTTGCATGGACTAATACACACGAGACAGTGTTATTCAAATATTTTCATAGGTGCTATTTCATTGTTTTGCGAATTCTTTGTTTCGGCATCATGATGTGCCAAGCTAACGAGCCTACGCATTCATATCTCTCCACAGATCTTTGATTTTGGCGTTCTGGATCAACTCTGCTGGTGGTATTCCTCCAAGCCGCTATCTCAATCCACTCAACATTCCTAATCTCGGTCTGTTACTGCCTCATCTCCCATAGATCTTTCCAGTCGTCGCGATGTTTTCCACGGTCTCCCTTCTCACTACATAACTTTAAAACAAAAGCATTGTTTCTTTCTTAAAGTTGTATATAATGTTCTGCTTTCAATATCCTTTTATAGGAATCGTTAATAGTTGCTCTGGCACTCCAGGGTATTCGCAACATTCGTCTTAGGAACTACATCTCCGTTGCTTTCAACCTCTTTCTAATTAGTTTATTCACGTTACATGATTCACTGACATACCGCAAAACAGGTTCTATACATTTTATTACTCTCGGGAAGGCTAACACGGTCAACAAATATCTGAAGACGTCGAATGTGTCGGCCGAAAAGCGCAAATATCACAGCTCTGCTGGTTAACAGGCACAACGCAATTACGTCCAAAACAAATATTTCAGACGAACGAAGAAGAAAAGTTCTTTACTCTCTTTCTACCGCCGTCTGTGGCTTAAGGTCAGCGAAGCTGTTTCACAATCCTTCATGCCAGGTTTCATATCAACTTCCTTGCGCTGATTGTCTTAATGGTAGCAGCGTTGACCGTTCAGAAAGCAAAGGCAAACTCTTAAAAATCACAAACAGCCAAAGTATGTAGAAGGTGCCTGCGACGTCCTGTAGAGGACATGCGGCTAGCGTTAGCTATTTATGGCATTTTATGTATGTTCTTTAATATTTCATTTATAGTCAACGTTGTAGCATAATTATTGCACTCTAAATTATAAAACTTTAAATTGATGTTGCAAATTCTAACTTGTGTTGCTATTGCACAGAACATAAAGAAAGGACGAAACCGCCACCTACAACCACAACATCAACAACAACATTAAGCACAACATTTCTGCCGCACTACTTTGCTAAAACACCACAGCCAGGATTGCATCATGGGACACAAGTAAGTAATTTGATGAGTCACACTCGGTGGCGTAGATGATTATGTTCTTTCACAAATTGTTTTTTTACACTTGTGTTATATGTTCAACCGCGGATCACCTTGTGTGCTGTTCTGTCAACCCTTTTAGCATTATCTCCCTCTGTCGCTCTCCGTCTAACAATCATTTCAAAATTAGCTTCCTTTGTCGCTCTCCATCTCACAACCATTTCAGTATTATTTCCCCTTGTCGCTCTCCGTCTCACAACCATTTCAACATTATCTCTCTTTGTCGCTCTCTGTTTCAACAATTTCAGCATTATCTCCCTTTGTCGCTCTCCGTCTCTATACACAGCTCGGAATTCTGAGGTAAGTAAGAACATTTTTTTTTCTCCAATATTCATTTGCTCTTCATTGCTTTCATTTTTTCATCTTTTCATTCTTCTCGTCTTCTCGTCACGTTTTAATGTAGTCACAGGAGATCTCCATGACTATATGTTGTGCTTTGTGAATGTGTTTGTTTGCTGATGAAGGCTAATCCCCGCAACGTAACCTGTATGTCTCGTAATTCTGTTACGTAAAGCTGCACGACTTTGTGTCATTTTATATTGTTTCCGTCTCACAACCATTTCAGCATTATCTCCCTTTGTCGTGTCTCACAACCATTTCAGCATTATCTCCCCTTGTCGCTCTTTGTCTCACAACCATTTCAGCATTATCTCCCTTTGTCGCGTCTCACAACCATTGCAGCATTATCTCCCTTTGTCGCTCTCCGTCTCACAACCATTTCAGAATTATCTCCCTATATCGAGCTAGGCTAAATTATGTAACCATAAGTTGTGCTTTGTGATTGTATTTGTTTGCTGATGAAGGCTAATCCCCGCAACGTAACCTGTATGTCTCGTAATTCTGTTATGTAAAGCTGCACTACTTTGTGTCATTTTATATTGTTTCCGTCTCACAACCATTTCAGCATTATCTCCCTTTGTCGCGTCTCACAACCATTTCAGCATTATCTCCCCTTGTCGCTCTCCGTCTCACAACCATTTCAGAATTATCTCCCTTTGTCGAGCTAGGCTAAATTGTGTAACCATTGTGGAATAACGGCAGAGTGTAAACATGGTAGATCAAGAATGAACCTATGTAAACATGGTGGATCAAGAATGATCCTAGTTAACTATGGTGGATCAAGAATGAACCTATGTAAACAGGGCGGATCAAGAACAAACCTACGTAAACATGCTGGATCAAGAATGATCCTAGTTAACTATGGTGGATCAAGAATGAACCTATGTAAACATGGTGGATCAAGAATGATCCTAGTTAACTATGGTGGATCAAGAATGAACCTATGTAAACAGGGCGGATCAAGAACAAACCTACGTAAACATGCTGGATCAAGAATGATCCTAGTTAACTATGGTGGATCAAGAATGATCCTAGTTAACTATGGTGGATCAAGAATGAACCTATGTAAACAGGGCGGATCAAGAACAAACCTACGTAAACATGCTGGATCAAGAATGATCCTAGTTAACTATGGTGGATCAAGAATGATCCTAGTTAACTATGGTGGATCAAGAATGAACCTATGTAAACATGGTGGATCAAGAATGAACCTATGTAAACAGGGCGGATCAAGAATAAGCCTATGTAACCGTGGTGGATCGAGAATGAACATGACATATGTAACCATTGTGGATCAGGAATGAACTTATGTAACCGTGGTGGATCAAGAATAAACCTATGTAACCATGATGAAGCGTGACACATTAGCTGCGATGTAATTCTCGTCTCCGCTAAGTAACTTTAAATCCCTTTTTTTTTTCAAGCCATGAAGTGTATTGAATATAACACCCAATACCCATAATTTTAGACCCATCGGCATTCCATATGTGATGTGGGCCTTTGAACTCAAACGTAGTCCAAATACGTGCCACTACTTCTAGTGCACTGGACTAATTTTTGCCTGAGGATTAGCTTTTCCTATAATTTTCCCCCGCCATCAGGCTAACCCATTCCGACGTCTGAGGTACTTGCGATTTACCTCCCCAAGTCAAGGACTGGAAGTGACCATTTTAGTCTAACTTGCCGGAGTAGGAGTTGAACCCGCTACCTCGGCACCAGCACACCGGAAATGTAAGAGCGATTGTTCTTATCCATTCCGCCATGCTGACCTGTTTATAACTTATTTCACATAAGTAAAAGCCCCTTTTCCACGACATTAGGCCCTCTGGGTATAATGTGTTTTTATAGACCATTCGGCACTTGCTTCGCGATGAGGCCAGTATCATCCCACTCGCCTCTACATCCCATAACTTTCCTGGTACCGACATTAGGCTGGGGGGCTAGAGCACATTACCATGGGGCTGGCAGACTACCGGTCAAGCCATTGAACTGCAGAGGCGCCTCTTGTCTCCCATATTTGGACGTTTTGTGTCTTTGACTGTTCGTGGTGGTGGTGGTGGTGGTGGTGGTGGTGGTGGTGGTGGTGGTGGTGGTGGTGGTGGTGGTGGTGGTGGTGGTGGTGGTGGTGGTGGTGGTGGTGGTGGTAATATCACCATCATTCGTTCGTCCATTATGGTGTATTGATTATAATGTTTCTGCTGCTGTTAATGGTTATTATTATTATTATTATTATTATTATTATTATTATTAATGTTATTATTATTATTGTGTTGATTATGATTATTACTATGTTGATGATGACGCTGGTGTTGGTGGTGGTGATGGTGCCAACGGCGATGAAAATATTGATGATAATGTTGATTTCATCGGTGGAGACGACGTATATTATTTATATTATACAGGATATATTTGTAATGACTGTGCAGTTATTGAAGATATTGCCGTTCCAAGTTTTGTATTTACCTTTTATGTTACATTGTATTGCATGAACTCAACAGTCGGTAAATACAAAACTTGGCACTCTATATTATCAGTACAATACTTTACTGTTGTTATACTGATGCCGATAAATATGATATTGATAGTGATGATGGCGACAACCATTCCATCTCCGTGAGACAAAGACGATCTCTATTTCACAGAATATAGCCCGGGCTCCCAAGGGCAGGGCCGGTGTAGGTCTGGGACAGCCTGAAATCAACACGGACTACGACTCAGACAAACACTCGCCCCAACAGTCAAAGTCAGGTGGGTTGTTTTTGTTTCATTGGCCAGGATTTGCTCCATTTAATTGACTTAGTTTAGTTTAGTTTAGTTTCCCCGGGAAGGTTAACCCGGTCAACAAATGCCCGCAGAAGTCGGATGTGTCGGCCTAACGGCGCAAGAACGCAGCTCTGCTGTAAACAGGCACAACGTAGTCACATCCGGAAAAAAAATCCGGATGAACGCAGAAGAAGAAGAAGTTTAGTTTAGTTTAGTCGGCGGATCAACATCACGACACACGGGTGTAACCCATAAGTACTCCGTTCTACTCCTAACTCAAGCCTGAGTCCGGAGAATTTCAGCTCACTGCACGAACTCCGTAGCACCTATGGGGATCCTGAAATACTTTGGGTATATTTTTAAGTCGACGGCGCCGATAGGCTACTCTTTTTCTATTTCCAACTGCCAATGAATTTTTTTTTTACGTGCGTAACAATACACACGGGCGTCCGGCCTCACTACCCAGAGGACCAGGGGAAATTTGTTTACTAGAAGTCCACGTGAAAAAATCCGGGCCTTCACCGAGACTTGAACAAGTATTTAAGGATCCTCGCTGGTGCTACAGAGTTCGTGAACTGAGCTGAGTTTCTCCAGACTCAGTTTTGAGTTAGGAGGAGAACGGAGCACTTATGGGTTACAGCCGTGTGCCGTGATGTTGATCCATCGACTAAACTAACTAAACTTGAACGCAGGACTTCCAGCACTCGAGGCGGCGGACACCATACCTCGAGAACACGCAGCACCCCCCCCCCCCCCCCCCCTTTTGAATTGATTGAATGCCGAAGAATAATATATCGCCAGATGTAACCTTTCATTTGAACAGAAGAACGATATATCGCCATGCTAGGGAGATCGTGTTATTTGTTTGTTTCGGGGTTTCTTCCACTATTTCAATGCTCAGTGAACGGAAAATTCCATTATAATACTTGTTCATTTGAGTGTGTACCATGTTAAGTCCAACCCTAATTTTTGTTTGGCACTGAATTGGTTAAAAAAAAAACATTGATGTTTTTATAACAGATTATACTGATTGGGGTCGATTCAATCTAACATCGGGTACCTGGAAATTTACTAGGAAGTAATGGCTGCCGGCGTAATATTTACGATCACTCACCCAGTGCCGATTAAACTAAAAGTATGGAGCTAGCTAGTGTCGTTTTTCAGCCACGTTAACAGACATAACACTCTTATTAAAACCATACTGGAGGGTACGGTTGGGGTGGGGGGGGGGGGGGGGGGGGGGGCAAGCGAGAAAGAGGTAGACAACAATACAAGTGGGAAAATAACATCAATAGATGGACGAACATCAGTTTCACAGAATGTACAGTCAAGGCGAGAGACAGACAGCGTTGGAGATCCATTGCAGCCAACCTTCATTGTGGAGACGGCACCTGATTGATTGAGCACCATATAACCAATACACCTTCTTACTTCCATCCATCATGTGCCATGCCGATAAGATGTTCTGCCATTTCACTCGATCACCAGAGTCGTGGATCAGCTCCGTGTCCCTGTCTCGACCATGCCACGTGGCCAAGCCATCAAGGTATTTACTTCTCGGTCTTCCCCTTGGTCTCTTCCCTTCGATCTTGCCACTCATCACCAGTTCTCCAAGTCATTTCTTCTCATAACATGTCCAAACAATGTTGACTGCCTAGATCAGTTTACGATCTTCATTTGTTTCTTGAAGGATTTGTTCATTGGTTTTTCTGTTTGTCCATGGTATTCTTTGCATTTCCCTCAGAAATCACATTTCCACAGCCATCAGATGTTTCTCAGCTTGTCTGCTTATTGTAATCGCTGCACATACATATAAAAGTACAGGTGCTATGTGGCACTTCAACACTCTTTTTTTTTTCGTTTTAATTGATATCTTTTTATTGGTCAGTGTGTTTTTCATCTTGCAAAAGACTACCTTCGCAATGGCAGTTCTTGTTCTAATCTCTTCAAGGCATCACCGATCAGATGTTATGACTGTTCCGAGATATCTGGGTCTACTCACCTGTTTAAGAATATGTCCATTTACTTGTATATTACATTGTGGTGTTTCTTACTTCCTAGTGACGACCATAATCTATGTATTTTTACAATTTAATTCTAACCCTAGTTGTTCATTGTGTGCAACAACGGCATCTACTAAATGTTGCAGGTCCTGCTCATTGTCTGCAATCAAGATTTTATCATCTGCATATCTAGTGTTATTGATGTATCGTCCCCCAATGTTGATTCCTTCCATATCTTCTATATTTCTGAAAATATTTTCACTGTACAGGGAAAAAAGATCTGGAGACATTACACATCCCTGTCTCACGCCTCTCTTAATAGGCTGATATTGACCTACTTCATTATCAATTCTTATGGCAGCTTGTTGTTTCCAATATATGTTTTTTACAAGTCTAAGGTCTTTTCCATCCATTTGTAGATCTTCAAGCATCCTTATCATGTCGACATGTCTCACTTTATCGAAAGCCTTTGTGTAGTCAATAAAGCAAAGGTGTAGATCTTTGTTTACTTCTATAGAACGTTCAATTACTGTTCTCAGTATATACACAGCATTTACTGTACCCTTGCCTTCTACAAACCCACATTGTTCCTCTTCTATTTCAGGATTTATTTTCTTCCTAATTCTTTGCATGATAATTCTTATCAAAATCTTCGTGATGTGACTCATTATATTAATTGTTCGATGTTGATCACATTCCAAGGCTCCTGATTTCTTTTGGATTGCAATAAATACAGAATTACATAATTCATGAGGTATATCTCCATTATCGTATATTGTATTCAGGAGTCTGATAACTTTATATATTCCGTATTCTTCTAAAGCATTAATCATTTCTGTTGTGATGCTGTCTGAACCGGGGGTCTTGCAAGTTTCCATATGGTTAAGAGCATTCTGAACCTCCATCTTCAAAACTGATGTTAGTTAGTTATTCGACAGATCATTCTCATTGTACATCGAGACATTCAGTCCATAAGTCTCGATCATCCTCAGCAAATCCCGCAGCGTGTAGCGGCTAACGACACAGTTCTGTGTTGATGTATCAAGTCTTCTTTGGTTTCCTGCGTAGTGTTCTTAGTTTGGCTACACCTCTTTTAATTTGCTGTTCTCGCAGTCTGACCATGGTTGCAGATTCGCAGTCCATCACTTGGTTCTCACAAAGTCTTACTTCTCGTAGAGCATTCAGAATAGTCAGCCTGGTCCATGGCGCGTCCGCCCTCCACATTAGCCTTACCTGCGAGCTTGTCAGCCCGCTCATTTCCTTGTACTCCCACATGCCCTGGCACGAAGATAAAACTAATCTTTGCCAGCTGAGATCGCTCCAGAGACAGCAACCACTCTCTTTGGAACCACCCCATCTCTATCCTCTTCAGCATGCTCATTGAGTCACTAAGGAAACATGCCCTATTGAATTTTGTGTCTCGAGCCATGTTATTGCTTTACTTATTGCCATGACTTCCATAGTCAGGCTACTTGTGGTCTCAACAAAAGCACCAGAGTCCTCCTTCACAATTCTCCCTCCGGCCCGCGCCTTAAAGGCCCCTGAGCTTCTCACATGTCGGACGACCGACCCATCTGTGTAAATGACAGCATCACTGTCTAACGAATTCTCTCAAATCAACGCTTGTACTTCCGCCTCCACAGCAGCCGGATTTTCTTGTCTGAATTTTCTGTACAAGTTGCATGCAAACTTAAAAGGACGTACAGAAATCTATACAGATTTTGTACGTCAAAATTGATGGTCCTTCATTATTATTTTGAATATCATACTGTTCTTCTCTGTTATCATCGTAAAGGTTTTTCACTATCTGAACATACATGTAAGATCTGATCTTTTTCTGTTATGATTTTTCAATCTTTTGTCTTTAGGCAGCCTCTTGATGTATGTGTTCTTTGATTAGTAAGCTCCTGAATTCTTGTGTGCATTAGTTTGGTATTTTTACTGTTGTGTTGTGTTTACAATTTCTATGCATTTTTTCTCGAGCCATGCTTCTTTTGCCTCCTTACATAATGTTCTTACTTTACTGTGAATTTATTTATATTTTGCAGAATTATTTTTGTTCTGTGTTCTTGTTTCCATTAGCTGTAAAATTTCTTCAGTCATCCATGTCTGACGACCCAATTTCTTTAGTTTTTGAATAGTTTTTCTGCAGCTTAACTGATTGAATTCTTCAACATTTCCCATTGATCATAAACATCTTGAAATAGGATCTCTAGATTAGACAATATATCAGATTTGTTCTTTACTTCTGTGTTAAAATTATCTTGTATTTCTTAGTTAGTTTTCAATTTGCACAAATTATATTTACTGTTTCCGGTTGTATACTTGTCTTTCTTTTACTTTATCCTCAGTGTGCCTGTAATTCATCTGTGATCACTGTAACAGCCTGCATTGGGAAATGTTTTTTACGACTGTTAGCGCATTTCGAAACCTTCTGTTAATCAGGATGTATTCTATGTGGTATTTAATCCTGCTGTCTGGACTCCTCCATGTCCATAATCTTCTAGGATGCTGTTTAAACCAGGTGTTTCCTGCAACAATTTCTTGTTCTTTTACCCATTCTACAAGTCTGTACCCTCTTTCGTTTCGCTCTCCCGAACCATGGTTGCCTACACTGCATCCATCGTCTTGACTTCCCACTTTTGCGTTGAAATCACCCATTATAATATTTATTTCTGATTTTTTTACATTTCTTCAAAGCACGCTTCATGTTATTATAAAATTCATGTTTACTTTCTTCACTGCATTCACTTGTTGGGGCATATATTTGAAAGACATTTATTTTAAAAGATCTTCCGGTTAATTTTACTAATAGAAATCTCTCTGACACAGCCAAATATCCTTTAACCCAATACCCTTCTTACTTGCGCTGGTTATTTTTACTGCATGTTGATTTGCTCGACAATATTACGTACAGTAGTTTGACATTGCTTTGAGTTGTGTTGGGTGTAGCTGAGTTAAGAACCGACATCATTGCACTCAGGGCATTCCCATAAACTGTCCTCATCTTCAACGGCCAGCTAGAACGCCGGACTCTCATTCGGGAGGCCCGGGTTCGATCCCTCGGTAAGGTGTCGGATTTTTTTCTGTCGGGGGCAAAAAGAAAATCCTAACTTGCACAGTTCGCGGCGACTGCACTAGCCAGGCGGTCTTTATTCCTCAGGCTCAAAGACCCCTCTGCCATACACCGCAAGGTACTATATTGGCAGTAAATGACAGTTTTATGGCAATCTGATCATATGTCCGTCTTACTTTACCCCTGAGTGACGACTGTCGACCAGATCCTCTGACCACTTCTTGCTGCCGCATTCTCTCTAGACCATGACAGTCTATCTGTTCTTCTGCATTATTCACATGCTTCCAGAGAGCCTTCATTAGATCTGTCTTTTCGTGCATCATATTACTCCTTAATGATGCGGCACAAGCCAATCTGTCTGCCTGTTCATTTCCAACCACATCAGAGTGTCCTGGAGAAAATTCTTTCTGAAGGAAAAGTCAACGTTCGAGTCTAATTGACTGGTGGGGGGATGAACCCATTATCCAGGGATAAGCGCACGGGAAGTGTAAAAGTGAAAGTTCTTAACCTTTCTGTCATGCTGACCTCTGATTATTATGATGATGGTTATGATGATGATGAGATATTGATTTACCAGTAGGCAGACAGTAGTGTGTATGCATTGCATCCTTGGTTTGCCGACTGTTGCTGGTACGCTCAAGGTGATGCAGGCAAAGGCATACCTCAGAGTAGCTGTAGACACAGATCACCCGTTGCATGAGGTGCTCGACGCAGTTAAGGGTCAGCGACTGATAAGAGGGAAATCATGGATGGTTCAGGTGGAGGATACGATCAGACATGTGTGCAGTCTTGGAGAACATTAGGCGAGTTGAGAGGTGGGTCAGAGTGCCAGCGGAGCAGTTAGACTTGTGCAGAGTTATAATCACATTGAGCCGGGAGTGCAGGGGGTGGCCAGTAGGGGCCACGGAAGTGGAAATCCAGTAACTAATTCAGGATAATGCTCGCTCGGGTGCTGTGATTATCTACACAGATGGTTCGGTGTCGAAAGATAGGAGAAGTGCCTGGGGGTTCATGGGAAAAGCGAATGGCCGACGTTTGGTGCAGGAGAGCCTGGCATATGATACCACAACATCTAGCTTAAGAATGGAGGTGAGAACGAATGAAGAATGAAGCTGAGGAAGGTGAGGACAGGCATGCTTCGTGCAGAGTGGCTTGCTTTGCTTCGGAGGTCACGGGTGGCAAGCATCGCCTGGATCTTTTCTCCGGGGCATGCCGGTGTGCTGGGGAATGAACAGGCAGACAGATTGACTGGCTCTGCAAAACTTGGTGGAGTATTGATACATGACAAGGCAGACGTGGTTGTGGCCTTGTGGGAGCACGTGTACACCTCGGAGGAGCAAATGGATCACCATCGTCTGGCAAGAATGAGGCAGCGAGGAGTGGCGAGGGGATCTGGCCGACGCTCGACGCTAAGAGGAAAGGCGAGACGGACATATAATCAGATTGCTACTGGTACTATTGGTGTTGGAACTCTTCGCTGGCTGCTGAGGATGGGGACGGAGCGCCTATGGGAATGCCCCGAATGCTGTGATGTCGGTTCCTAGATCAATCAATCAATCAGATAGATAAGATATTGTATTTGATTAACTGATTAATTGTCTGTGTTGTTTTCTTTCACAGAGGCACCATTTCAAGCAGATGGCAGAAATCTAGCATCGGTCTCTCAAATCTACATCACACTGTGTATTCTTGCTTGGGTCCATATTTTACAACTGGTTGTGCTTTGAAAACATGACTTTTGGAACATACTCTTCAAAAATCTGGCGTCTGTGTGTGTTGAAAGAGTGTTAAATGGTTATATGTGCTTGCCTGTCCGAGAATGTGTGTATGTATATGTGTATATATGTGTCGATGGATGTTTAAACATCATTATGTTTAGGATATGGAATTTTACGTATTATCTGTTCATAATTCTTAGCCGGTTTATTTTTCGAAAGTGATTTGTTAAATGTCTGAGTTAAAAAAAATACGCGTGCATTAGAATTATTTATTCTGTTTTTCTCAGATGTGATATTTTACATTTTGTACAAATGTAGAACCGTTAGCCTACCAAAATAAAATATTGTGATCTGATGAAACAACAGTATTAAAACCTGGCTCACGAGATAATTTCATATTGTTCATGTATAAGTATATACATTCCTAAAATGCCCAGCATATGTATAACACTCGCATGTTCACGTGCAATAACTATAACAAAAATTATCAAGAAAAGGTGTTCAAACAATCAAAGAGAACTATAGCACCCAAGAATAAAGGTTTTCAGTTCGAGAATATTTTATGTGAATGCCAGATAAGCTCAAAAATATACTGTGTCCATATCTATACTGCTGCATGAGTCAGAAGTTTGGCTTGTCATATATCATTCGTTTCGTTAATGTGTATTAGTCCAGACCAGTAGTTCCCAAACTGCCCCGCGTGGGCAGATGGTGGTAAACATATCGAGGGCGTGGTCTGGGTTATAGAGCTAATTCTTAGTAAGAGCCATGCATCTATATATGTGTGTATATATGGGGAGCTAGAGGCGTGGCTTAGGAAGCAATAGTCGTACGTCCGCAAACTTTGAGAACTACTGATCTGGGTCAAATTATTCTGTAGACTGAACATGTTTTCAATATGGTGTACTTTCACTAAGATGTCATTGTCTGAATACAAATGATACGTTTATGGTTAGCGTGATTTATTTTCGCTGAGTTGTATTTATTTGATTCCAACGTAAACTGTTTTCACCACCTTTGAGGATTGTGTTCTAGAGAACATAAAGCAATAGACTTGAAAGGTAAAAAGTCTGTTCATAGACTACATGTACAGATAGGATGATTGTGTATCTTTTCGAAGATTTATAAACTGGTTGAGTGCATTCATTCATGTATTCATTCCTCCATTCATTAGTGGCCATTATCTGCTACCTTGAATATACAGGTAGTTTGTGATAGTGTTTCAGTTAGTCACGCCTACCTGCCGAGCCGATGGTATTGTGTTCAAATTCGCTTCGAGGCCTTTCTTTTTTTTTTTTAAATTGACCTGGGCTTCCGGATCGACCTAGCCTAAAAGAGTACCAGGAAATGACTTCGGAGGTACAGAGGATCGGTGTGATACAAACCACATCACCCCTGGAGGGCTGATTGATCTGTAAAAGTATGGCGCTCGCAACATATCAATCATCATCATTATCATCATCATCATGTGCCATGCCGGCAAGCGTGGGCGGTCATGTTTTGCCATCTCACTCGATCACCAGAGTCGTGGATCAGCTCAGTGTTCTTGTCTCGACCATACAATGTGACCAAGTCATCCAGGAATTTACTTCTCTGCCCTCCCCTTGCTCTCTTCCCCTAGATCTTGCCAGTTGTCACCAAGTTCTCCAATTTATTTCTTCTCATAACGTGACCAAAATATTGTGACTATCTGCGTCTAATTTCTCTAATCCAGTGGTTCTCAACAGGTGGGGAATTCCCCCCCCCCCCCGGGGGGGGGGGGATTTTAGGGTTTCCAGGGGGGAGGGGAATTAAGATTATTTCAAGATCGCGTTAATACAAGAACCGATTACTTGATATTGTTTTTTCCTTCATACTTTACGATTCTGAACGTCTCACCCTTCTAAAATTCATTTTATAAAGTAAGTAGACCCACAAATAACGTTTTATATGGACGTCTAGACTTGTTTTAAATGTGCTATTAAATTTAGCTTCCATTATTACGTATACTGTGTAAGGGTGGGAGGGGGGGGGGTTGTTAGGTAGGAAATACGAAAGGGAGGAATGACGTTCTGAAAATATGGTGAAGGGGGCACGGGCCACATTTTTAGGTAGGAAATACGAAAGGGGGGGGGGGGGGGTGACGTTCTGAAAATATGGTGAAAGGGGGCACGGGCCAAAAAAGGTTGAGAACCACTGCTCTAATCAGTTTACGGCTTTCATTTGTTTCTTGTAGGACTTTGTCATTGGTTTTTCTGTCTGTCCATGGTATTCTTTGCCTCCTCTTTGCTATTCTTTTTCCTCAAATACCACATTTCCACAGCCATCAGATGTTTTTCAGCTTGTCTGCTCTTTGTCCGCGGCTCACTTCCATACAAAAGCACAGGTTCTATGTATCACCTCAATACTCTTTTTCTCGTTGCAAATGACATCATTTTATTGGTCAGTATGGTATTCATCTTGCAAAAGCCTGCCATCGCCATGGCAATTCTTGTTCTAATCTCTTCAAGGCATCTCCCATCAGATGTTATGACTGTTCCGAGATAATTGTATCGATTCACTTGTTTAAGAATATTCCCATTTTCGTGTATATTACATTGTGGTATTTCCTTCTTCTTAGTGACGACCATAATCTGTCTTCTTACAATTTAATTCTAGCCCAAGTTGTTCACTGGCAACATATAAACATTTCCCCCAAAATGTGAAAAGGGGATATTTACCTGATTCAGTGCTAAACAAAAAGGTAGGTTTGGAACAAACATGGCACGCAATCAAGTGAGCAAGTATTATAATGCAATTTCTTTTCACTGAACATTAAAATTGCGGAAGATACCCCAAAACGAAACAAATAATACGATCAGCCTTTGGCGATATATCATTCTTCTGCTTAAATGAGAAGTCACATTTGGCGATATATTATCCTTTGGCAGTGATTCAGTTAAGTTATATGTTTGTCATTTAGTCAAGTGTAGACACCACATTTACTCATATATAGACACCACATTTAGTCATATGTAGACACCACATTTAGTCATATGTAGACACCACATTTAGTCATATGTAGACACCAAATTTAGTCATATGTAGACACCACATTTAGTCATATGTAGACACCACATTTAGTCATATGTAGACACCACTGGTTGTTAACTTGCCGAACTATGGTCAGAGGCTGGCCGAGAGGTTCATCGTGCTCGTGATTAAACTTAGTGTCGGCTGGCAATGAGGTAGTAAGTTCACTCCACACACTACCCAGTAAGACGTAAACGGTTATTTCTCGTTCTAAAAGCAATGAAAAGCCACAGAACGTGAAATTTCCTAAACATTCAACCGCAGGTTGGTCGCTACGTTCTGTAAAGGAGAGGCAACATGTTTAAAAGTCAGAGACAAAGGCCGCGTTAGTATACTCGATAGGAGGCTCAGCTGATAAAGTCATTAGCGCTGTCGGACGAGGATATCGCCGTGAATAAAACAAGAACCTCGACAAAGATCAGTGATGAGGAAATGAAAAAGACTGTTGACTATCGCGTAAAATCGAAACAGACATATAGCATTTATAGTTGAACAAAATATTCCAGGGGACATTTTAAGGTGTCTATTAATTAAGTGGTTTTATAGAAGAATGCTGTACACATACAATGAGCAATCTTGACATTTTGAGGGAAGATAAGTCGCAAAGACGACGTATCCTAAATATCAGAAAGAGGCATTCATAAATTTTGTGGCCACGTTATGAGAAGACAAAAACTGGAACATGTTGTGACAACCAGAAAGATTTGTGGAAAAAGAGACAGACAGCGTGAGAAAACTCTTGACAGTCATGTGTCATGATACGGAAGGAAGTCAACACATGGCGTCAGAGATCGCAATTTGTGGAGAAGCATGATCGCCCACACCAGCCGACAAGGTATTGAATGATGATGATGGTGGTGGTGTTGGTAATGGTGGTGGTGGTGGTGACGACGACGACGATGGTGATGATGATGATGATGATGATGATGATGATGATGATGCTTGCTTGCTTGCTTGTGTTCGTTGGCTTGAGCTCCAACGCGAAGTCCTGTATGTCGGATGAAGGCATCCTGTTGTCCAACATCAGTGTGATGTCATACAGGACCTGAGTTTTGCATGAGTATCCGTTGTCCCATGTCTGGCTTATTGGTGTGCAGACTGGTGGTTCCTCGCCGTACAGGCAGACACTCTCCGACTTCGGAGGAATCGCGATCCTACTGACTTTAGCCAGGACCCCGAAGGGACCTGTTGCCCAGGACGCTCGACGAGGACGCGTCAATAGGTCTTGGCCAGTATATAACCCGGCCCTGGTGCCTTGGAAACACCTCTGCGAGGTCCTTCATCCTCCAGCGATGATAAAGTGATAAAGAGAGAAGATGCCTGTCAGTTTGACATCATGGCATGGAAGAAAAGTGGTGTCAGAAATTATTGGCAGCCACACGGCATGGACTATTAGAAAAGCATAATAAAAACAAAAACAAGTATTAATAAAAATCCAACTTTATTCATGCTTGTCTCAGTTGTTATCTTGTTTATTATTCTATTATATTATTTTTAGATCCCGTGGAGAAACAATAAATACACACTTGAAATGGGTTGACCTGGGAGTTAGGATAATTTTAAATCCGCCTCGATGTGAATTCGAATACCTGACCAAGGACCAGCAGGTGAAAGTCTAGCCATCACGCTACCGTGGTCCCCACATAAACATTTGCTGTTGATCAATTCATCCTGTCTGTATGACATGTTGATTGCGATCGTATGAATTGTCCTATCTTAAAGAACTACAGAGTTATATTGTGTTTCTATGTTGCAGTGAATTTACTATTGTTTCTAATGTGTTCTAGTCATTCCTGATGGTTTTGAATATTTTAATCATACCTCATATTGTTTTTTATCGATGTTTGTAGATCAGACATCTTGTCGCATTTATTTTGCATAATTATCATATAACTGTATTCATGCCCATTATTATCATAACTATCACGTATTAAAATTAACATGTAATTAACATTTTAGTGTGTGTAGCATTGTTTGCATATTCAGTCAAGGTTACATCGCTGTCCTTTTTGTTTAGTTTGATGAAGATGGCGTCTTCGAGAGACAGAAAAATTATGTTTAAACATTGAGCACAACCCACTACTGGCAACGCTGATCGTATTCCGGTACGAACCTAGGGCCTTGTCCAAGTCAATCTGGAAATATTAGACTCGAGTTTCGCTCTCTGAGCTCGTCTGTAGTGCATATCCTTGAATGGACCCGGGATCAAACCCGTATCACTGGCGTGTGACGCGGGTATGTAACCACTAAACCACACGACACATGATAGACGTGACCAAATTATCACACTAGAATATCACAAAGTCACCCATCGTAGGATATAGCTCAACATTTGCCCGATCGCCGCGACTGATATCCGTCAATCGATGCGGCCCCGAATGATCAGGTCTTCTCGACTGGCAAGACACACCAGGCCGCCTAAATTCCGACGAGCAATAATCGAATTGATGATGGTTGAGGTTCATGAAGTTGGAGAGCTTTCGATCATCAAATGCATTATTGTCGACATTGATGAAAAGTAACGTTTAATGAGGAGGCGCATAGTGTTATAAAAGTTTAGTAAACTTTAATGAGGATGGGCATGGTGTTATAAAAGTTTAGTAAAGTTTACTGAGTGTTGGAATGATGTTATACAAATATAGTAAATTTTAATGAGAATGGGCATGGTGTTATAAAAGTTTAGTAAAGTTTACTGAGTGTTGGAATGATGTTATACAAATATAGTAAATTTTAATGAGAATGGGCATGGTGTTATACAAATATTGTAAAATTTAATGAGAATGTGCACGGTGTTATAAAATTATAATAAAGTTTAATGGGGACTAGCATGATGTTATAAAAGTATAGTACAGTTTAATGAGGGTGGGAAAGGTGTTATAAAAGTGTGATAAGGTTTAATGAGAATACCATGGACAGACAGAAAACCAATGAGCAAGTCCCACAAGAAACAAATGAAAACCGTAAATTGATTAGAGAAATTAGATGTAGACAGTCACGAGTTGTTGGGCACTTTATGAGAAGAAATAAGCTGAACTACTGGCAAGATTGGGGAGAAATAACAAATAAAACAAGGAGAAAGTAGAGAGGTAAATATCTAGATTCTAGACGGGCTGGTCAGATGGCATAATCGAGACAAAAATAAACACAGAACTGATCCAAGAGTCTGGTGACCATGTGAGATGGCGAACCATAACACCCCGCGCTTATCGGGATGGCACGTGATGATGATGATGATGAATGAGAATTGTTCATCGTATTAACCAAAACAATTTGATTAAAATATTTTTAGATGGCATGTGTTATCAAAATATTACGGGGTAAATGGGCAATATACTTGCTATGTAGTATAAACTGCGGGCAGTTACTGTCATAAAAGTTATGGATTGATGGTTTGTAGACATTGCTACGACAGTTATAAAGGAGGAACTGAATGGGTTATCAAAATAGTGTGACAAATAATGTAGATGTTGTGATCGGGATGTCACGGCACATATTGGATCAGATAATTTATGTGATTAATATGTCTCGGCAAATATTGGATCAGATAAATTGTGTGATAAGATAAACGATGTAAGAAATGTCACGGCACATACTGGATAAGATAAATGATGTGATAAAAATGCCACGACACATATTGGATAGGATAAACGATGTGATAAAAATGTCACGGCACATACTGGATAGATAAACGATGTGATAAAAAATGTCACGGCATATACTGGATAAGATAAACGATGTGATAAAAATGTCACGCCACATACTGGATCAGATAAACGATGTGATAAAAATGTCACGGCACATACTGGATAAGATAAACGATGTGATAAAAATGTCACGACACATACTGGATAAGATAAACGATGTGATAAAAATGTCATGGCACAAATTGGACAAGGTCCACAGTGAAGCCACAAATGTTAATTATCAGATAGATTGTATAATCATAATTCCACTGATATTTCTACTGCACATAATACAAAATATGTTATGATCAGAAAATCACGACAAATACAAGATACGGTAGTAGTGATGATCATAATGTCAACCTAAATAATGGAGAATGCAGATATTGCAATAAGAATATCAAAACAATATTGAAGAAGATATACCGTTATAATTTAAATGTTAAGACAAGTTTGACAGATGAAAAATTCTAATATCAAAATATTATTTCAAGGGTAAAACTCGTATCAAGTGTAATCCTCTTCTTCTTCTCTTCTTCTTCTTCTTCTTCTTCTTCTTCTTCTTCTTCTTCTTCTTCTTCTTCTTCTTCTTCTTCTTCTTCTTCCTTCTCTTCTTCTTCTTCTTCTTCTCTGCGTTCATCCGGAGTTTCTTTTTTTTCGGATGTGACTGCGTTGTGCCTGTTTACAGCAGAGCTGCGTTAGGCCGACACATCCGACTTCTGCAGGCATTTGTTGACCGGGTTAACCTTCCCGGAAGTGTAATCTATGATCGTGAGGATGTCTTGACTTTAACAAATACGTGTCATAGTTTGACACGTGTCTGCCAGTTTGGCCATACAAAATCTGACCTTTTTTATGTATTAAAATATGCAGAAATTTCATAATTTCGATAAACAATATAGCGCTTTTAAAACAGCAGTCAAAATACCAACATCATGTACTATTTTTGAATTGTCTATTAGAATTGCCTGGTTGGTCTGAATGTAACTTTTAATCCTGTGCTGTATCCAGGAGTTAATAAATGTAGACGATGCCATTAAAAATTGCGGCAAGGCCATATCAGATTGCCCATCGATTGGCCAAAAGTCCATATATTTATATCATTCATTCTTCATCATTGAAAATGTCAATGGTTTCCTTATAAATAAGAATTAGCGTTATGGAAATAAATATTGTTGTCTTTGTGTGTGTTATGTCTTCCTTCTATATCGTATTGTTGTTGCTAAACAAAAAAAAAAATATGTTTGCTTTTGTTTTTTAACTTGGAATTCTTCCTAACAGATTCCAAGATGCCAGATAAATTATCTGGTTAAAAAAGATAGCTGCATGACGTCGTAATCAGCCTCTGCATTTTTTTGCCTATTTGTGATTTACTTATCAGGTTTACGCTCTGTAGTTTGCCATTGCTTTCTGAACGACCGACACTCATTCCATTCTTAAAAATCACCAAATTACGACCTGTTTCCAAATGACCTGAAGTTGATTTCAAACGCGGTATGCGGGGTTGCAAATCGAGTTTGCTATACCTTCGCTGCAGTTAGTTAATTGCATATCCTTTTACAGGACGCCACAGTCAACCACAACATTTTAGGCTGTTTCTGATCTCCTGGCAAGTTTAGGATCAGTAGTTTGCCATTGCCGGCTCCGTGGCGCAGGATTTGTAGGAGCAGTCTGTAATCCCGCATACCCGCGTTCGAAACAAAGCTGTGGGCGATTTGGCAGTAGACCGTCTTGCGTTGATTTTTTTTAAATGGTATGGGTGCTGGTCGTTCAGAAAGCAACGTATATAATGAATATGCTATTATCTTTTATAAATGATTACAGTGAAAGCTTATACGGTATGAAAACGTAAACTAGAAAAGGTAAATAATGACATCTCAATGACACAACAGCTCGTATGGCATCGATTTCAGCTTGATGGCACACACAGTACATCTGTAGACCGAACGCCATATTTTGAAAAGTATATCCCTGAAGATTGATTGATTGATTGATCTAGGAACCGACATCACAGCATTCGGGACATTCCCATAAGCGCTCCGTCCCCATCCTCAGCAACCAGCGAAGAATTCCAACACTAATAGTTCCAGTAGCAATCTGATTATATGTCCGTCTCGCCTTTCCTCTGAGCGTCGAGCGTCAGCCAGATCCCCTCGTCACTCCTCGCTGCCTCATTCTAACCAGACTATGGTGATACATTTGCTCCTCCGAGGTGTACACGTGCTCCCACAAGCCCGCCCC
>JACEFZ010014389.1:0-20053 GCA_014155875.1 Cepaea nemoralis
CTTTTTTGCTTTTCCCTTTTTTATTTCTTTTGGGGGATGAACCCCCAAGGTTCTCTTCCCCAGTTTTTTGGGGTTTTTCTCTTGATGTTCCTGTTCTTTTGCTGTTCCTATTCTTTTGATGTCCCAGTTCTCTCGATGTCCCCGTTCTCTTGCTGCCTCTATTCTCATCTAATACCCCCGCCCTGTCACTGCCTGTATTCTCTTGCTGGTACCCCCGCCCTCTCACTGCCTCTATTCTCTTGCTGGTACCCCCGCCCTCTCACTGCCTCTATTCTCTTGCTGGTACCCCCGCCCTGTCACTGCCTGTATTCTCTTGCTGGTACCCCCGCCCTCTCACTGCCTCTATTCTCTTGCTGGTACCCCCGCCCTCTCACTGCCTCTATTCTCTTGCTGGTACCCCCCGCCCTCTCACTGCCTCTATTCTCTTGCTGGTACCCCCGCCCTCTCACTGCCTCTATTCTCTTGCTGGTACCCCCGCCCTCTCACTGCTCTCATCACTTGCTAATGTAGTCTACAGGATAAACAACCCTAAACAAAGAGTACAAACTAATCAATCTACATGGTCGATAATCAGATGTACCTGTCAGCAGCGTGACTCATGACTTTTCACGTCAATAACACATTCTTAACAGTTGTAAATATGTGTAACAATTGTTAATATTTGTAACAGTTGTAAATGTTAGAAACCGTTGTAGATATTATTCGAGTATAGTTAGTAAACTGCATATCGTTTACAGAACTTCGCAGTCAACTCCCGCATTTTTGACTATGATTCCTTGGCAAGTTTACATTTGGTAGATTTGCCATTGCTTTCTGAATAACCGGCTTCCATTGTATTAAAACCAACGCAAGGCGGTCTGTTTCCAAATCGCCCGCAACTGTGATTCGGACGCAGTATGCAGGTTTGCGAATTGCGTTTGTAACTTCTTCGCCACAGATCCGGCTTTTGAATATAGACAATGCAATTAAATGACCACAAAATGACCACACAATGACCACAAAATGACCACAAAATGACCACGTGTATGGGGTTCCACAAAATGACCACATGTATGGGGTTCCACGGTTCGACGGTACCGCAGTGGCTAAGGCGACTGCCTGCCAATTCTGTGGTCAACTCTTAGAAACCTCCTTGAGGAAAGTTTGTTTTTGTTTTTTGGTTTTTGTTTTTTTTGTGGGGACGGGGTAGGGTTCAAGGGTATTGATTTAGGCTCCCAGATGGACCCAGCCTAACATGGGTACAGGGCAAGTCCTGGAAAGTCAAGGCGGCAGGTTGGGTATATACAGGTCCACCCATAGAGTAGTGCCGATGGATCTATAGAGTTATGGGGGATAGCAATAACAGGGAGGGTCGTGGTAGAATGAACACGTGAACGGGGGTGCTTTAATTTCAAAGGGGTAATGATTGGACACGTGAAGTAAGAACGCGAGAATGTCAACAACTTAACTGACAGGCATCATCGGGTACTTCTCACACACTCGTACAAGACAACTTGCAAGTCGTGTGGGAGGCAAAATGCATGGTCCATTTTATTGCCGTTGGCTCGCTTACAAGCGGTAAACAGTCGCTAATGCAATACACAATATATAGCCACAGAATTATCTAACACAAACTGCTAACCCTATGCTAACTCTATCTACTAGTGAACACACAACTCCTAACGTTTACTCTAAACGATGTGAATGCCCCAAGTCCAGTCTCCCGTCTGCCGGACATCTCTCCGTGGTTACACACCCCCGCGGGGGTGACCTTCTCTTCGTGCGTGTTACCTCACATCGCACGCTGCTGGCAAAACGTGGCCTGTTGAGTGTCTACTCAACTGTGCTCTGGCTTCATGAGGTGCGGTGGTATCGTGATTAGAGTGCTAACTCTCTGAACACCGCCCTGCGTGTATTCTGAGGGAGTGGCTAACCTTCCACGATTCCCTCATCTCCCCTGCTCTTGCCTCGGGCACCGTATCTCCTCCTGGTCCCTCAGGATTGACCGCTCTCCCTGGCGGAGGGGATGCGGTTGAGTCTTTGACACACACCCGCCCCCCTTGTGTTGCGTCATCAACTTTCACTTATTGGTTGTGACGCAAGGAGGGTTTCTACACAAAAAATTAGTGTATCTAATTTTTGTCAAAGACTCTAGATAACCTGGCTCTGGGCTTTCCAATAGACTATTTAACAACTATTGTCACAATGTAGTAAAGCCTCACTTGGCTACTGGCAATCGCCACAAACTTGCCTGGTTGGCGTGAGCCCCTTCTCACATGCTATATTATATTTATCAGAGGTATGTCTGAACGGACCGTTGTCTTATAAGACCTGCCCTCACATAGTAAATTAACTTACTACCCATACAAAGTTGACTTTATTAGGGTCAACACATGAATTGCTTCATGTCCCCCATATAATATTTAACAAACCAATCTACAAGAGTGTGTGCGACAGGCTTTACCTTCTTCGCTTCCGCGCGTAAGACTTCATTTCACTGTTAATTTAGTTCTTCGTTGTCTATTATGTCCCCTGGCCCCAAAGTTATCTGCCTTTGATCTGCAAATAGTGTATGCAATTTATATGTTTGTTTTTCTGGTTGTTTGCGTGTTTGGATGTAATAAATCTACTACTCTAACTTCTACCCTATATTTCTAACTTATCTGTGTATGTATGTTAGTTTTTTGAGTGCCATAATTTTGTTCAATGTGGCCACAAACAGGTGTATAACACTAATTCGTGACTACATTTCCATTGTTATGAGACCCAAAATACTGTATTCTAAGTTCTAAAACTATATTACAGACAACACCTTCACACTAACACATTTGCATTAACGACAACCCACATTAACCACAGACACATAGTAAAATCGAGCCAGACAGCAGCAGAATCAGCTGACTGATGTCAATTTCTCCCGTTTCTTTTCCATTTGCTCTCACTTTCACACTTCTGTCATACTCCTTTCATCCTTCATTCTGTCATACATCTTTCATCCTTCCACACTGATTCTTCTGATTATTTAAAAACCTTGGAGTGACACTGTACATGTTTGGCTCAGTTTGAGATAGTGGAGCATACTGACTGTGCGAAAGTCGCTGCACCAGTCATATATTTACAATATATTTACATAGATGAGACAGGGTTGGTGACTTGTCCCCTTGATCTCATCATCAAGTATATTACACTAAGATAACTCTACATTCTAAACTAGTAATACTAATTCTATAACTATGTATTAACTAATTTATTAAATTCGTTATCTCAATTATATGATATGTTTATATTAATTGTTATGTTTATCTAATCTAAGGGATGTAATCTAACTATTTAAATGTGATGGAAGTGTTGTGAGTTATGTACCTTAATTATATGGATGATGTGAATACAAATTATGCATTTTTCTAACTACTATGCTAAATAATGTTTTTAAATGCACAAAGAAATTATATGAGTGATGTTCTTAACATAAATGTTGTAAATGATGTATGTTCACTCATCTATTATTTTTAACCTATTATGACGTAACTGAATGATACTAATCAATGGTAATGTTTGTAGGCTGGTATGGTTTTATTAAGCTAGAATAAACTAACTGACGCTAAGTGAAATATAATAGTCTAAATGGTACTGTTTCTATCATAAATTTAATTTACTTGTAATTAACTATTTTATGTCTAAACTAACATTTTAATTTAATTTCTAAGCCTAAGTAAATGGTTTAATTACTGTACTAACTATCCTATTAAAATAAATGAGAACTATTATATTACCTAATTTTACCTCTAATTATTTATAACTATATTTTTTTTTTTTTTTTTTTTTTTTTTAAATTATTATTTTACATATCACATTAAGTTTATATACATAGTATTCAGTTTTCTCAGGTTAGTAGTTGCCTTCATGTTTTGAATATTGGTATAGGCACAATATAACTACATAATTTGCCTGGGTATCTGAAATACATTTTACGGTCATAATAATGTTCATCGGTAGTGCACGTGTAGAGATTCGTTGGTGTCGTAGCTTAGTCCTTATGTGTCTGAAATTAAGCACTGTTCTGACACTGTTTTCTACATTTCACACAAATGATACACCGGCCTGGAGCTTAGTTTGGAAAGAGCTGTCCTGATTCACACGGTAGTATCTAAGTTCTGTAGCACAGTTCTTAAGTTACTGTCTACGGACACATGATAGTTCGTGTACTGGTACACTCTTAAGCACACCATGGGTGTATATGTAACATATTTTACATAGCAAATTGTACTGTATTCACGTACTAACTATCACTCTACATTATTATGTGGGATTTCAGGTATTATTACCTCAGATAGTAAAATTAGTGACCACCTGTATCTCCGGTCATTTTGATGCACACCACTTTCTATGACCGTGATCGGGGAGTTGTCGGTCTGGACAATGCAGTGAACATCCGTCAGAACTCGATGGAGCCTTCTCACTGCATAGATGACGCTTAGGGTTGCAACTGTGATATGCAATATCTGGACTCAGCAGGTGTGATCTTACGGCTCACGTAGCAACTCGGGTGGAGATGCCCTCAAAAAATTGGCCTAGTACTGGTAGCATCTGTACTAGAATAATAACGAGCCTAGGATTAGGCAAGCGGAGGATGGAATATTTACAAAAAAGAATTTTCAATTTTTGACAATGCAGAAATTAATAATGCATCTTCACATTTCATTCCACAAATGCTTTTAAAACATTGGAATATAGAATTATAATTTCTGAGTAATTTACTAATTCCAAAGGGTTCTGACCTGTTTCTTTCTGTTAGACATGGTCAGATTCATAATTTTGGTACTAATTTTCAGGTCAGTCTACAGTTGGACTTGAGAAATGACATGACCCAAAAATGAATTTATTTTAGGCATAATTTGACTTTGCTTGGTTTGACAGTGAGACCGAGGAGTCGCACTCTGTCAAAGGCATGTCTCAGTTTCAGTAGGTGTATTGTCCAGTCATCAGTATTCTGATTTATTCATGTGTATTCTATAAGTTCACTACATGTATGCCCCTCGTCGGATTTGCCAGTCTCACTAACTAGTGTAGTTGCGCTATGTATGTCTGTCGTCTGATCACTTGGTGTTGTTGCAATATGTTCGTCTGTCTCTACTTCTGTCTGTTGTCTTGAAAAGTACAGTTTACGCATGTTGACATGGAATATCTCTAAGTGTATGTTTATCGATATTTCATAGTCAACATGTACCATGGTTATGTACCACCTTGAATAGTCGTTTGCCATTTCGCTGGTATGGAAGTAGCCTAAATCTGTCTTGATCAAGTTCAAGATCACTGGTTCTTGCACCGTTGTTTGTGTGTTTGTGGTAGAACTGACCCTTCCTCTATCAAATGGCTTGGGAGCCAATATAGAAGGTTGTACTTCAGTTGTAGGATGTCTACCCTTAAACTTTTGTACCAATTGTTGACAGACATTACACGCAAATACATTATGAAAACATAATTTTATCTTCTTGAAAAAACCTGGTCTGGTGTTGTTGTATGCAAGATGACCAGGTCACCGGTGTTTTATGTGCATATTTTGGCATAGTTAACCGGTGTTGTTCAGGTAACAACTGTTCATGGTTACCAGTAGCATGACCTGTAGTTGAAATGCCATTTTTATATCTAAATAAACAAGATGCATTTTTGGTCACTCTGGCTTTGACCTTTAACAATTTTAAGTATGGAGACACATTAAGGGTAGATTTCTGGTGGTGTAAAAGTTTTCTGTTTGTTTGTGTCATCTGTGCTGGTTGTAGAAAGCATCAAGTAGTGTCTCATCTTGTAATATTTTATGATGTTTTGAAGTGTCTGTTTTGGCTGTTGTAATAGTTGCATTTACTTTTTTCCCATGCAACTATTTCATCAATCGTACAATGTTTTAGTTGGGGTAAGCACCCCAGAATTAAATCAGTACAAGGGTTGTTTCAGTATTGCACAGGTAAAGGTACCAGAGAGAAAAGGAGAGTGAATCTGGGCTTTTGCCAAAGGGTAAATTTCAATGTTACCCGAGAAGGTACGGCATTTGACAGTATCACCTGTGTAATCACCCGGATTAACCAGTTCTTTCCGAAGACCAATAAGGGTGCTGCCGCTGTCCAGCAAACACTGGCATGGTACATCATTGACCACTGCATTGTGGAACACAAGATTGCCTCTGGAGGCTACTGCTGCGTTTTACACTCTCAGATGAGCATAGTACTGTATGTCCACATTCTAGGTTTGAGTCTGTATGGAATTGGTGACATTGTTCACAGCTGTCGAAGCTCAACATATCGTTTGCCCCACACACATCTTCAGCTTGGCTGAAAGGTAAGGCACACTCAACCCTCACCTTCATTTTCAACTGCACATTTATTCTTACTACCACTATCTAAAGAGGTGTCAATCAAAATGGCATTACTGGCTTTCATACGCTGCCGGCCAAGGCACTTATTACTATAATGGCCATAACAGGAACAAAAAAACATTTGATTGCACGCTTTGTATGCAGCTCTTTTACTTTGCTGCTTTTTGATGACATTTTCCAGATGTGCCGGATAATCTGGCGATTTGTCACACATTGAAGAAGTGTCATGAAAAAAATTGACAGTAGATGCATTTTGATACTTTACTTTCTTTCTTGTGGATTTTATGAAATGGTTTTCTATTCTTCTGATAATTTTTTGGTTGGTCTTTCACACAAGAAACTATTTCCGAGTCAATTGAGGTCTTAAAAATATCTCTGTTTGCAGAAAAATATTTCGAGCCTATTTTCTGAAACTGCTCGATGTTCTCAATGTCTGACTGCTGCAAAAACTTAGCAAAAGGAGAAGGTATGGTAGATATAACCTTGTCCATAGCAATTAAGTTTTTAATCTATCAAAGTCTTTTCCTATGTTAGCTGCTTTCAGCCACCTGTTTAGTACCATCTGAACATTTGAGACGTAATCAATGAATGTCTCATTTTGTTTAGGTTTTAAATTTGAGAACTGATTCTGATACCCAGGGGCATCAAGTAAAAAGTGCTGCATAATCCTGTCACGGATGTATTGATAGTTAGATTTGAGCTCTGTTGGTATATCTTCTATTACTTTAAGGGGCTCACCACTTAGATTCTTCATATAAATAGGGGCCCACATATCTAAAGGAACTTGGTGATATCTAAATTGATACTCTACATTATCAGTCCAGGCTGCTATGGAGTCTTCTTTACAATAAGGGTTGATGATATTTTTGTATTTCTTGAACTTATTTTCCTCTTGCTGACTTTTTAATTTAGTGGCAGCTATTTCTGCGCGTGAGTCTAACTCTATACGTTTCATCCTTATCATTTCATCCATCTTTCTTTGGTGATCTAGTTCCAGTTGTTCCATTTTTTTATCATGCTCTAATTGTTGTTGCTTTAATTGTATTTGATGTTGTCTTTCTTCTTCTCTTTCTCGTGCGCGTTCGTCCCTTTCAGCATCCTCTTTTTCGTATACGTTCAGCAGTCTCAGCATCTTTTTGCTTCTTTATATTTTTGATCAGAATACTTTTCTAATTCTTTTCCTGTGTATCCTAATGCTTTGCCTTCTCTTATAAAATCACGTAACGTTTGACATGCTGTTTGGTAATTATTTACTTATTTCTCTTTGATATGTTATGTTTCCTAATATATGAGTGCTACAAATTGCACTCTCTGTTTATGCCCTGCAAAATTTAATGCTGAAAAAAACAGCACAAAAAATACAATAGTGTCTCAAAAGCTGAAAAAGAGATGCACTATTAATCAAATTGCATGCCAAAATATATAAGTGTACTCAGCCTTAACGTTCCAGAGGATCGGGGAACGGAACTCCGTTGCCACAGGTCACCTTGGTACTCTAGGGTGGAGGACACGTGTCGTTACCAGCAAATTATATTTGGTACCCAGGGCCGTAATCAGGTGTAGTTCGCCCTTTGATATGCAGGGCCGTAGTAATCAGGCCTATTACACGATATGTTAACCCAGACCCCTATGGACAATGACTTAGACAATGACAGACAGATTTACGAACAACTAGAATATGTATTAAATAAATTAAATGTCAATGTCCTGTCTTTGCTCTATCAGTTATTGCCTTATGTTACTAATCTCTTTAATTTCTGTACGTGTTGTGCAGGCAAGTATCATCTGCCAGGCCAAAAAAATAGTTCCATCGTGACGGTAAACACAGAGAAAATATGACCAAAAATATGCATATCTGGTTTTAAAGAAATAAAATAACATCATAATGTTTAAATAAATAAATATATTCCTTTAGTAGTTGAAATAAATAAATAATAAATGATATAACGTACCGATTCAGGCGGGCAGCCGTTTAGCAATTCTCTACACACTCGATTGCTGTATGCTAATGAGCCCAGACGACTGTTTGTCAATCATCTGACGTCACAGCACAGCGCGATGAAAAATCGATATTGTCGGCTGGATTTGTATCGCTCCGCCGTGAATCATTTTTGGTACTCATTTCTCATTAAAAAAGGTGAATATATAAATAAACATCAGAAAAATAAGAATAATAATACTTACAGTTTCGAAGAATACATGATTTCATTCAATAAATATATCATAAACACAATTAAACACTATTTTTGTCCACGATAGGCACATTTCTAGCTCGCAAATTCTCCTGTCTGCACAAATTATCGTTACTACAAAAATTAAACCCTAGTCTAGCCTCGTGGACGAGTGGAGTAGCTTGAATATTACATTCAAGCTTCACTTCTGACAACCACAATTACCATTTACTGTGGGTATTAGCTTGGCGCTTTCGTCCAAGCACCACTTTCTGACACCACAATTACCCTGGCCTGTCAACAACTTAACTGACAGGCATCATCGGGTACTTCTCACACACTCGTACAAGACAACTTGCAAGTCGTGTGGGAGGCAAAATGCATGGTCCATTTTATTGCCGTTGGCTCGCTTACAAGCGGTAAACAGTCGCTAATGCAATACACAATATATAGCCACAGAATTATCTAACACAAACTGCTAACCCTATGCTAACTCTATCTACTAGTGAACACACAACTCCTAACGTTACTCTAAACGATGTGAATGCCCCAAGTCCAGTCTCCCGTCTGCCGGACATCTCTCCCGTGGTTACACACCCCGCGGGGGTGACCTTCTCCTTCGTGCGTGTTACCTCACATCGCACGCTGCTGGCAAAACGTGGCCTGTTGAGTGTCTACTCAACTGTGCTCTGGCTTCATGAGGTGCGGTGGTATCGTGATTAGAGTGCTAACTCTCTGAACACCGCCTGCGTGTATTCTGAGGGAGTGGCTAACCTTCCACGATTCCCTCATCTCCCCTGCTCTTGCCTCGGGCACCGTATCTCCTCCTGGTCCCTCCAGGATTGACCGCTCTCCCTGGCGGAGGGGATGCGGTTGAGTCTTTGACAGAGAAGATATTTCAGATATGTCCACTGTTATTACAGGAGTGAGACAGGGATGTTTGTTCTTCCCCTCCCTCTCTCTCTGTCTCTCTCTCTCTCTCTCCTCTCTCTCTCTCTCTTCATCTCTCTCTCTCTCTCTCTCTCTCTCTCTCTCTCTCTCTATATATATATATATATATATATATATATATATATATATATATATATATATATATATATATATATATATATATATATATATATATATATATATATATATATATATATAACTTCTACATAAACAGGCTGTCCAGAGAGGAAAACTTTGACAGAACCGATTCAGAAATGGTCCAACTCTTGATATTAGACGAAAGAACAGATCCTCCCGCAATAAATGAACCTTCGGTTGCAGACCATCTCTGCCTCATTTTCACGATGAGGGCAGACTATAAAAAAAAAATCACATAAACAAGCAAAGTTCAACATGCAGCAGATGCAATATGGATATAAATATAACAAGAGCGAACGTACTGCAGGTCAGCAGATCTTAGGGCCCACTAAATATACACATAAATGGTATCTCTGAAATAAGACACAGAATTTAAATATCTAGGAAGTATAATTACAGAGGATCGCAGAATCGACGTAGAAATCGAAATCAAATGTCAAAAATCAAGTGCGCTAATATGTCAACGTTCAATCATACTAAAACATTTAAATATACCTATGTCCGCAAACCGACAGATAAAAATAGCATATCACGCCAACAATATGCTACCGATGTTAAACGTGAACATTATCTAAATTACACATAGGCAAAAATCAACACTTGCGAGATGAGATGCTTGAGGGGTGCTCCCAAATTAACTATCCGAGACGGAGTAAGAAATCATGATATCAGACAGACAGTGGGATGAAATGGTTCGGCCGTCTCGTTAGAATACAACACTATCAACTACGAGCACTGATGCTACAGCAAAGACAATATAACAATAGAGTGTTAGGACGTCCGAGAAAAAATTAGATTGATGACATCAACAATGATGACATTGTACAATCTCAAGGAATGATACTTCCAGTGCCGGCCACCGGGCGCTGGAGTGTCAAGGATTCCACCCCAAGATATATGATGGCAAACGTGGAAGATGATGATGATAAATTGGGCGCACATTCACGTTCTTCATTCTGTCCTTCTGTTTTCTATCCATTCCAACATACATTTATTTATACATTGAGGACTAAGTAGATGTGTATATAACGACTTGGCTACTATAAATAGAAGAAGAAGACGAAGAAGTAGTAGTAATAGTAGTAGTAGTAGTAGTAGTAGTAGTAGTAGTAGTAGTAGTAGTAGTAGTAGTAGTAGTAGTAGTAGTAGTAGTAGTAGTAGTAATAGTAGTAGTAGTAGTAGTAGTAGTATTAGTAGTAGTAGTAGTAGTAGTAGCAGCAGCAGCAGCAGTAGTAATAGTATTAATAGTAGTTGAAGGAAGAGGAGGAGGAGGAAGGAAAAGAAGCAGAAGAAGAAGAAGAAGAAGAAGAAGAAGAAGAAGAAGAAGAAGAAGAAGAAGAAGAAGAAGAAGAAGAAGAAGAAGAAGAAGAAGAAGAAGAAGAAGAAGAAGAAGAAGAAGAAGACAATAACAACCTATGTGTAACAAGAAGAGCAAGAACAGGAAGAACATAACTTCTGAAGAACGTTTCCGTGAGATACAAACATTCCTGAAGTGGGCCGAGGGCTCTTACATGTCCTCTCGTCCTATTGATCTCGTAACTGCCATGTATTGAGAGACTCGCTGAGAGTTGACTGTGACCCTTAAGCCTTACACGGGGAAGATATTTGATATGAGTAGAAGCAGGGTGTGAAAGACAGAGGATCCACTTCATTGTACCGGGTGTACACCGCTGGGCGGGGTATGGTGCATGATAAGACAGACCTGCTCCCGACCCTTTTTGATCTTTGTATAGTGTAGAATAACCGATAGATCATCACGGCCTGGGGGTAATGGTGCTGCAGGAAGTGACACGAGGATCTGGTCGACACTCAGGACTTAGAGGAAAGTCCAGATGGATACATAATCAGACTGCTACTTGTATAATTAGTATTGGGACTCTTCGCTAGCTGTAGCAGATGAGGACGGAGCCCGAGAGCTGTGATCACTGAATGAGGTCAATTCAATAATACATTCAAGTAAACAGTTTGAGAACATGCAACTTCTTGTCCCAGCATGCGACTGTGAGTCATGCACCTCTGAGATATCAGTAAAGAAGAAAATGCAATCATTCAGCAGCATGTCCTTTGCAGAACCTCGCTCCCATAACAACCTTAAAGAAAACTTCTCGGACATAAGCAAGATGTCCCGCGACCGATACACCCATCTGGAGATCATCCGCCACATCCTGCAGCCCATCTTCTCTTTAATTACCTCCTCTCTTCCCGGGCATATACCCATCCATTATTGTTCTCTCCAAATGTTTTAATTGACCAAAATATTTCAATTTTCTTTTGTTTCATCATAGTTAGTAGCTAACCTTCTTCAATATTCAGCTTTTGTCGTATGGATGCATTTGTTCTTTTCTGTATCTAAGATATTCTTAGAATCCGTCTATGACATTTATATTCAAAGACATTTATGCGCTGTTCAGCTTGTTTAGTAAGTGTCCAGGTTTCACAGGTGTATAAAGAAACTAGAAACTAATATTCTTAAACGTTACCCAAAAAAATCATAGAATCTCGCGGACGGTCCGATACGAGAGCAAGAGAACGTAAACTGAAGTAGAAGAAGAACAATGATGATACTCTACCAGATCTAAACATGGAAGAAAACTACCTGGTAAACACATTCATGTCTGGGAAACTGGAATACTTTGGCTGTATTAAATAAACTTCACAATGATTTGGAAGGGAGAGTGATGGGGGCGTGGTTCCTGGGAGAAGGCGCTGGGGGTCCACAAACACAAAGATGGACACGGACATGTAAGAAACCCTGGGCTTGAACATGACGAGACGTGGGAATTGAGAAAGGATCGAGAATTGTTTCAGCGGCCCGTCATGGGACAAGCTGAAGAGGAACTTAATGGCTGTGGAAGTATGTGTGGTTTCTAAGGAAGATAAAGAGTACCACGGACAGACAGAAAAACCAATAAGCAAGTTCTGCCAGATGAAAATTAAAACTGTAAACTGATTAGAGAAATTAGACGCAGACAATCAAAATTATTTGAGGAAATAAAATAGAGAACTTTATGACAGCTGGCACGATTGAGAGGTTAAGAACAAGGGGTAGGCAGAGAAGTAAATTTCTGGATGGCTTGGCCACGTGGCATGGTCAAGACAAGAACACTGAGCTGATCCACGACTCTGGTGATCGTGTGAGATGGCGAAATGTGACCGCCTAAGCGTATCGGCATGGCAAATGATGATGATAATGACGATGATGATGATGATGATGATGATGATGATGATGATGATGATGATGATGATGATGATGATGATGATGATGATGATAGTCGTTAGTCGTTAGTTGCGGTTCCAACATCACAACAAAGGGTCATCTCCATTATGCTCCCTTCCCATGCCAGTGAATATCATATAAAATGTACCTCACTGCCCCATGTGAAAAGTGGAACAGACAGGAGTCTCGACAAACAACAGCCCGCTCAGGCACACTGTGCATAATGCCGCCGTCAGAATGTCACCACAAAAGCCCTTTACGAAACATACAGCTCATCCTTGATGGGAGTGGCAGTCACTTTCCCAACCAGATGTTCACCTACAAAGTCTCGATGTTTCTAGATATTGTTGTTCCGTTTCTAGATGTTTTCTAGCCAGCCACACCATTTTCCCTCCGAAATACAGTTCACGCAACAAAACAACCTCGGACAGGTGCAAAAACACCCCACTGCACATAATGCCGTCGCCAGAAGGCCGAGACAAAAAGTCTTTCACGAAACAAACAGTTCATACTTGATGGAAGCGGCAGACACTCTCCCAAACAGATGTTCGCCTACAAAGTCTCGATATTTCTAGATGTTGTTGTTCCATATCTAGATGTCTTGTAGCCAGGAACTCAATCTTTTCTCTGAAATATAGTTCACGCAACAAACCAACCTCGAATTGATGTAAAGAAACATTTCACTGTACATAATGCCGTCTCCAGATATGCCAAACAACAGTACTCCACGAACACACATTTCAAAGGAAGCGGCAGTCATTCAGAAGACCAGCAGCCACACATTTCTGCATAAGGCACAAAAACTGGTCAATTCTGGGACATAGCCAGCCGCCATTGCTCTGAACATGCAGTTCATGCTCCACATCCTCGGGCAGATTTAAAAGCATTTTAGACGAAATTCACAGCTCACAGCGTCGCGCCACGCATTCAACTCAGTAGCAGGGTCATGGAACCATAAACTACAAGTCCAACATGAGGAAAATGCCAATGCATCGGTAGCCACGAGCATAAACACCCAGAAATCTTAACCGTTTCATTGCCTATCCTCCATGTTCGTGACCGGAAGTCTCTGATGATGATGATGATGATGATGATGATGATGATGATGATGATGATGATGATGATGATGATGATGATGATGATGAAGCGGTAGACTTTCTACATGGAGACGAGAGAGTTGGCTGGCTTACAACGGAAGCTTCCGATGGGAGCCACATCAACAGATATACTTGGGGCCCTGGCCCTTTCACTAAGGCGCCAACTGGGGACTGAATATGAGGTGTTGATAGATGTTGCGATGTCCAGGGCCACACTCGGACTCAAGGGAAAAGATGGGGTTTGAGACAAGGGTAATAAGTAAGCAGATCGGGGGTCTTAAAAGCAGATAAAAGGCGAGCTGACCTAATTCATTGTACGTGGTTTTATCCAGTCTGGCTCGGGACCTACTTCACTGCACCTGGTTTTACCCAATCTGGCTCGGTCTCCATCCAAACAAGGACAAGCTGTATGTCGAGAGTGTCGCACAAAGCACGAATTCCGTAACCCCAGAGATGACCTCGCAGGAGTCTAGCAGAAATTGCAAAAGTGATCTTGACTAGGAATTCCGAAAACAAAAAACAAAATAAATAAATAAAACTTACGACCTTCAGAGCGCCAGGCAGCCGGTGTGACCACTTAGCCATCGCTGGACATGTCAAACATCTCCAGGAAACTTGACATGAGCATACGGCTGATGTCAAACATGATTGACACATCGATACAACACGCTGATATCAACCTGCTTCTCAAATGGCCTGATTTCATAATCATGTCGATTTACATACATTCCCTGACAGGTGCCCATCCGCTGGATCACATGAAAGAGAAAATATGCGGGGTGATGCTAAACTGTGCGTGATGGTGTCAGCTTGTCTGTGTCGTTGGTTGGATCTGGGTTGAATCACAGGAGAAATTCATACACAACTATTGATAAGCATTCATTAAATAGCAGTCAGCTCTGAGTCAGATATGACTGAGCTACCGCATGACAAGTAGACTGTACTACTTGCTTTCTGTTAGCGTTGAATGTTGGGTGGTGCTTACCAAACCCGACATCCCACTCTGTAACAATGGCGTCCGACGGACTAGCGCAACTGAGAGAGTACAATCCTTACCCTAGTGCGAGGAAATGCAAACTAAAGACTAAATGTCAGGGAGGGGGGGGGGGGGGCAGGCCCTAAGTCTTGGTCCGCAACTGGTCTAGGATCGAACGTCTGACAGGCGGACAGTTAGAGCATTGCTTTGCTGATCCAGCAGTTTTTGCAGCTTGTCTTGTTCCAGGCGTATTGGTGTTACCTTTCATCTAGAGTACACTAGACAAGCCGAGAGAGAGAGAGAGAGAGAGAGAGAGAGAGAGAGAGAGAGAGAGAGAGAGAGAGAGAGAGAGAGAGAGAGAGAGAGAGAGAGAGAGAGAGAATCATGCTGCATGGGAAACACATGGTCTCTAAACTCAGCCCAGGCTTTGAGCTATAACTCTATTTTACAAACTATCGTCTGTCAAGGCGGCCAAGTGCCAAACAGTCAATCAGTCAATCGGTCAATCATTGGTCTAGAGAAAACAACTTGACATTTATGAGAGCAGTTTACCTCAGTACTTGTGTAGTGTGTCCTATAACCTCTAGTTTTGACTTCTTCTGTTTGGAGTGTTTATGAATATATTTGTCACGCTATTTATGTGACTTCAAGTGCTCACGAAGAACTGATATTATATGTTAAGTCGCGTATATCAGATAACATGATGTTGGGGAAAGAAGAGAAATAAACTGTAAATTAACGATATTGTTTGGCTTTGTTGGAAGATCCAAGAACAGAAGTAGAAATCGAGTATGCATTTCTGTGCTGCTTTCTTTCTCAAACAACCTCCCAGGTTAATAAATACAGTTAGATTTCCTGTACGGAGACGTTGGTTTTATGTTTCCACTGATGGAGTAGGTAGGTATCGGGGCACAGAGATAATAGTTCTTTCACAGATGGAGTAGGTATCGGGAAAAACAGACAGACAGACAGACAGAAGACAGGCAGGCAGGCAGGCAGGCAGGCAGGCAGGCAGGCAGACAGACAGACAGACAGACAGACAAAAGAGGCATCAAACTTGGCGTTCCTGGCAGTGTTATTCTATCACTTCCGGAGTTCGTGCCGACAAGAACTATCCAATCAATAGCCAGCTTATTAATTATGTACGAGGCAAACACGTATTCAGCACACTCGTGTTAGGCTGTGTGGTGTTTACTGTATCCTGAAAGCCAACAGAACCTATCATGTTTTATGGATGTGAAACTTGGACAATAACAATCTAATATCCCAGGACCTGGGAGCATTCTTAATCAAGTGAATCGTTACGTGTATATATTTGAAAACAGTTATACCATCCGAAGGAAGGTGTCTTTCAGAGATTAGAACAAGAATCGCCATGGTAAGGACAGTCTTCTAGAAGATAGAAAGCATACTCGCCAATAACGATTAGAACATGACAGCTACTTAATCATACATAATCAGATTGCTACTTGTACCATTAGTATTCGGACTCTTCGCTGGCTGTTGTTAATGAGGATGGAGCACGTATAAGAATTTCCTGAGTGCTGTGATGTCGCTTCCTAACTCAGTTAAACGACCAATAAAAAGGTATCAATTTCAGTGAGAGAAAAATATAGTTTCAAGAGCTATATGGAGCCTGTTCTGTTGTGTACGTGTGCAAAATGGACACTAGGCAGACAAGCTGAGACACATCTAATGGCTCTGGGAATATGGGGTCTTAGGAACATTCAAAGAATACCATGGTCGGATACAAACAGGAATGAAACAGTTCTACATGAAGCAACTGAGAACCGTAAAACTATTCTAAATATAAAGATCAAGACATTTTGGGTTCGTTATGAGGAGAAAGAAACTGAAAAAAAAAAAAAAATAGAGACAATTGGCAATATGGGTGGAAAGGTGCAAGGAGTTGGCAGAAAGATGGCCTTGTCACATGTCATGATCGACACAAAAGCACACACCTGATTAAAAATTGGTGATCTTGTGAGATGGCGAAACTTGACCGCCAATGCTGATCAGCATGGCACGAGATGATGATGAAATACAAATAGAAATCTGAACTCCGCGTGTTCCATTGTCCATCTTTGCCATGAAGGAGGACGTGTGGCCTACTGTTAAAATACACCCGCTTGTATGTACGTCAACCGGTAGATTTACAGACTAGTCCGCGGGTTGATTATTACAATAACATTAGCAATTTAACAGATGCAGTGTCGAAAGATATCATATGGCCACATGTGGCAGCCTATTTAGACAGAAGGACGATATATCGCCATACCAAGGTCATCGTTTAATTTATTTTGTTGTCGTGGTATCTTCCGCAATTTCAATGCTCGGTAAACGGAAATTTACATTTTAATACCCGTTCATTTGATTTTGTACCTTATTTAGTCAAGACCTACGTTTTGTGTGGCACTGAATCAGTTAAGGGTGATCGGTTGGCGGTCATAATGTCAACAACCTGAGCTATGCTGCTGACTTGGTTGTAGCCCCCGAACGTGAAACAGAGAAACAAGAAATGATAGACATACATGGGACGCAGCGGTGTTTCCAAGGCACCAGGGCCAGGTTCTATACACGATTGATTACGAAATTTCTTTGAATGGAAAGTTGAAAATATTCCATGTAAATATGTTGAAACCATACTATACTAGACAGGACATTGACACGAGTGAGCAGACGCAGCTAACTGATGACAGAAACGAAACGACAATTACCCAACTGAATGACACCTCGACAAACGAAGCATCGTTAACGACGCACTCTTACGACGACAAAGACGACGAAGACATATGTACATTACCGACAATATGTTATAACGACAACAACAATCAATGTGACGACATATTGACAACTATTGATCTTGACGACGACGACAATGACATTGAGGACAATTTACAAACAGTAGCATCTGTGATAAATCAGACAGACGTAGACAATACTGAAATCCCAGTACCGGTTATGACTGACGACGGTAGTATAAATGACATACAAATCTCTGACACTTTGACACAACAGCAGCGACAAGACATTTTGACTCTCCTTGACAAGTATAAATCTATCTTCTCTAACAAACCTGGACGCACTGACAAAATAACACATTCAATTGTGCTGACAGATCTAACACCGGTCAAATGTAGACCATATTCTATTCCTCTACATTATAGAGCAAATTTAGACAAAGAAATTTTGGATTTAGAGAAAAATAGAATAATTCAGAAATCTATGTCTCAATATTTTCACCGATTGTCCTGGTGAAAAAGAAGGACCAGACAATCCGTTTGTGCATCGACTATAGAGTATTAAATACAAGAACCACAACAGATGCAGAGCCAATGAACAGTTGTGAAGATCTCATTTTGAATATGTCTCAATCATCCTTATTTTCGAAGATTGATTTAGCGAAAGGTTATTGGCAAGTGCCACTACACCCTGCTTCTAGACATATAACAGCATTCGCAACACCCCTCGGTTTGTACGAATGGCGATATCTTCCATTTGGTCTCAAGAACGCGCCCGCCACATTTGTTAGATTAACTAGATTGCTATTGCACGGAATTAAAGATGTCCAAGCTTATATTTGATGATATATGCATCCATTCTTCTAATATAACTTCTCACTTACTTACACTCAAACAAGTCTTCAACCAAATCTTTCTTTTTGGACTTACTATCAAACCTTCCAAGGTTGAAATAGGCTATAAACAAATAGACTTCCTTGGTCATAGAATTTCTGAAGGCAAACTGTTGACAGATGATAAAATTGTGTCCAAGATTCTCAATCTAGAAGTTCCTACCACAAAGAAACAAATTAGAAGTTTACTAGGTCTTATAAACTATTATTCTAAATGTATACCAAATTGGGCAGAACTTACATCAGTCTTTTCTAATATGTTAACTAAAGATCATCCATCAAAAATTTGTAAAAGTACTCGCTTAGAGGATGCAATAAGCAGATTGAAACGTATTTTTTCTAATCCACCAGTCTTACGTTTACCCAACATAAATTTACCCTTTATTTTGACCTCAGATTCGAGTGCTATCGCAATAGGAGGATGTTTAATGCAAGAAGTGGATGGAGTGAGACACCCAATTCTCTACGTAAGCCGGAAGCTGAAGAAGGCAGAGATCCGGTATTCTACGGTGGAATTGGAGGCATTAAGTCTATTATTTTGTGTGTTAAGATTATCTAAGTTCCTCTTAGGTACCCACTTCGTTGTACTCACTGATAATTCGCCATTGTTGGTGCTTAAGCAAGGTGCTCCGAAAAACCATCGTGTACAAAGATGGTGTCTTCTTCTTCAAGATTTCGACTTCGAAATCCGCCATATCAGAGGCACTGACAACATTATTGCTGATATTTTATCACGGCAAACGAATGCGCCAGCAGAATAAAATTTGGCACATTCACCATTCACCATACTAGAAACTGTGATATTTTAGTCTGTATCATATAACAGTGTAACTCTACACCTGCTAGAGTACTTTCATTTAGAAGTAATAACACCTCAGTCAATAGGTTACTTAAGACACCCACGAACATAATACTTTAAGAGCTATACTACCAAGTGCCCAAGCTCTAGAACGATCCGAGCGAGAGACATTAACTGTGTAATGATTTCAACCAGTGAACTGACTCTGAATTTGAAAACTGTAAGAACACTTTATACGCGACATTGAGAACAGTCCCATACTTGCTGTGGCTACGAGACTTTGCAAACAGCCGAAACAGAACTACGTCGATAACAACACTCAAGAAACAGCCATACTAACTTTTAACATTCATGGCACGACCACTAAACAACAGTGAGGACAACGCGCACATTCATCGTTGGATTTAGTTACTTAGTTAATTAATTTAAATTTGTATTAAAAATTTAATTTTTTTGCATTGTATTTTGTAATTTAAAATGTGTTTTAAACCCGTAATGTGACATATGCTACCATAATTTACGTTATTTTTTATTCATAGGGTTAAAAAACCTTCCTATCAAATTGTTCTGTGTAAATTATACCCTTTTTGATCATCGTACAAAAAGACTTTTTCTTAAAAGGGGAAATATCGCTATTCCACTTTTTTCTAAGGGGAAAACACTTACCCCAACTTTAAATTTTATTTTTTTAACCAAAAACTTTTTGAGTGAAAATGAAGAA
>JACEFZ010014390.1:0-51501 GCA_014155875.1 Cepaea nemoralis
CCGATACATCCAACAGCAACACATCTATTGAACTTCATTCTACTGCCTTTTATTCCAAATGATTGACATTTGCAGGTAATGTTTTTTCTTTAAAGTTTTTTTTTATGTTCCATTGTAATGAATGAACCCAGATATTTAAAAATTTGAGACGAGAAATCAACCATTCTGAAACAAGTCAATGTATTTAAGTTTGTGGGTACAGTAAAACAACAGGCGTGATCACAATGACTATGCTACCAACAGCTACATTTATCATAAAACTGCATATCTTCTGCGGGACGTTGCGGTCAACCCTAGGTTGATTTTATGGGCAATTTTACGTTTAATAGTTTGCCATTAATTTTTGAACGAGAAATCACCGTTTAAGTCCAACTTAATGCCGGTGTCGGTGTTAAACCCCTTACTTCACCATCAGAGCACAAGGCATTTAAGTTATACACACTAACATATAGGGAAGGCACATCCCAATAATGCCTGTGTGTTATCGGGGCCCATAATGGAAGACAAGAATTGTAGAGGTTAGCAATTTTTCTCCGTAATCTCGTATACTCTCGTAAGTAACGTGACGACGGTGAGAATCAGCAGTGGTTCGAATCACGTCGGTAACTTACGGGGTATGTGAGCCGGCCGCTCAGAAAGCAATGGCAAACTACTGTGCGTAATCTTGCCAAATAAATCAACAATCAGCTGAAAGATGCTAATGTTGACAGCGATGTCCTGTAAAGGATATGCAAACATTAAAATTAAACCATTAATCGTGTCATAGGAGACGACTAAGAAAGGAGGCAACGGGCTGGCTACCTCATCTCGTAGAAAACATCTGCAAACGCCAACAATTTGGGATAAAAGGCTGAAGAAGATAGTCCAATAGATGTGTTACTGTCGAATGTATCGGCCATAACTGGAAAATAATACAGCTTCGGCGCTTTCTTCTTCTTATAGTGCATGCCTTGTAGTATTGGTTACCATGTCTGCCCATGGCCGTGTGTCTCTTGTGCTGCGAGTCATTTCTGATACCAACATTTCTTCGTGCCATGAAGTCAAACTGTCCAGAATCTCCGTTCTTGCTCTTTCCCTGCCTCTTTTCTTCTTCGGCTTTTCTGTTGTGACGACATACTGCAACTTTCCTCGTCCCGTGATATGCCCCAAAAGTGTGGACTGCATTCGTTATTGTTGCGTCCACTCGCTTTTGAACTCCAGCGTAATCCAAACACAAGCCGCTACTTCTAGTGCACTGGACTGATTTTTGCGTGTGGATTAGCTTTCCGGTTACCAGTGTCCCTCGCCATCAGGCGACTCCACTCCGTCTTCAGAGGTACTTGTAAATTACGTCATCAAGTCAAGAACGAGAAGTCAACATTTTTGTCCAACTGACAGGTGTATGTGTTAAACCTGCAATCACGGCATCATCACACTGGAAGTTTAAGACCGAGCGCTCTTATTCATCGCCATGCCGAACTTCTTGGACTGTCTTCTGATGCGAGTAGCCAGTTTTCTGTTGAGTTAATTCCTTTTAAGATACCTTCGATGTATACGATCATACAATTCCCTGTGTTGTTTACAGGATCAACTTTGTTACAGATGAAGAAATATATGCAAATCTTATCACTGTTCGTTCAAGCTCTCGACGTGAGCCTGCACAAATGCTAAGCCCTCATAGAATCGATTCATGCATTCAAGCGATGTGTGCGTGACAAGCAAGTTTGAGGTCACACAAAACTAGATAACAGTGACAGCTTAGTTTTTATATATGAATTATGTATTAGTCTTTCGACTTTTGTGTAACTGGCTCTGCGTGTAATAAGTACAATGTCGCTATATTTCTCCACATATATGCAGTTTGAAGTTACTTTTTATTTTTGCAACTTATCGCCAACCATCTAGACTGGACGGGAATTCTAACACAGCTTATTTGTTTATATATGAATTATGTATTAGACTTTTGACTTTTGATAAATGGCTCTGTGTGTAATAAGTGCACTGTCGCTATTTTTCTTCACATATACAAGGGGGATTTACATGGGAATCTTAAATGTGTGATAGAAATTACAATAACCACGCCATTGTCTATTAACCTGTCAATATTGTTATTACAGATGGCAAGAGTGTTTAGCACGTGACATCACGGTGCAAGACGAACACGGTGACGTCAAAGGACAGCAAAATAATGGTGGCCCAACTTTTTGACATGCACCAAAGCGGAGCAGCGTTCTGTTATCTGTTTTCTTTTTATCAATGAAGGAGTGAAACCTTTAGAAATTTATCGGCGGATGAAGGTCCAGAATGGTGATGTATGTCTGTCAGTCCAGTAAGTGAATGAGTGGAGTAGGAAGTTTGACAAAGGCGTGACTTCTGTAACAGACTATTCACGACCGGGTGAGACACACCGTATAGTGACCCAAGAGTCGATTTTTTCTACAGGAATCCAAGCATTTTATCTCCGCTGGAGGAGTTATTTTGAACGCAGGTGTAACTATATAGAAAAATGATATATTATTTGTTTACTTTTTCAGAATATATTCACTCAGAAAATTTAAACACAAAACATTCAAGTTTTTAATTTAAAGCCCCATTGTATGTAGTTTGAAGATAATTTTCGGTGTAGCAATCTCTCACGAAACATCTAGGCTCGCTGGTGATTCTAACACATGTCTACAGGTCCGGCAGACACAGCGGGATAGCTACTGCGATACCATGGCTCCCTCAGTCGCGTTCACTTAATCACCATGCTCTGGAGAATCAAGACCTTGTTGTTAATAACGTCAAACTAATGGTTTCGTGTGTGTGGATAATCATCATTGCACACACGAACATCCCCAGAAGTGACTCAATCGTCCTCTACAGATCCCGCAAGGAGGGCCTCAACACAGTACACGCACACTATAGTCCCTGCGAGGATACACATGTGTGTGCATACCAGAATCACATATAACATAAATGGCCTTTCAGCGAGCAGGTTTTCTCATTATGAAAGCCGAGCTGGTCAGCAAACATAATTACACAAGAGTAATAGCAAAATACAAAAACTCCAAATTTTGCAATTAAGTAAAAAAAAAAAAAAAAATAAGGAGTAAAGGAACCTGTAAAAACGTCTTAGGACATAATGTATATATGGTGTTAGCTCCTAAATGTATAGACCAAACGGTACTCGATAAGCGATGTTGTCAGAATCACGACTTTCTCATTGTACCAGGACATTTCCGAGGAACTATTGTAAGCTGAGTCTACCAGGGGTTGATCGCAACGTCCTGCAAAGGATAGGCATCGGTTGTTAGTTTAGTCCTATAGTTGATACTGGATGGCTGATTGGACCAATTACAGCGTGCAAACGGCTGTCATAATTAAGGCAGAGTGGTACTTACTAGCGATCAGAAGGAAGATCTTCTTTACTACTCGTCAAGTATTGTTAATGGTATTGCATCGTCTTGCCATTTTACAGCACATATATCAAAAGACATTACTGACAAAAGAAAGAAAAATACTACAAGATACTGGCAGATATATTGGAACCCGTCACTTATTTTTAAAAAAAAACGATGATCATTCAATGAAAGAGCAGATACAAGGTCATTTGTCTGTAGCTCAGACTTCTTCATTATCAAATCCTGTGTGTACTATTGAGTTAAAAGGAAAGGTAACTGCTGTTGTGTTATCTCTCCGTGTTGCCATCTCCTTTTTCTGTAGCCACATGCCAAGCCTGGCATTTTCTAGGCTTATGGGTTCATTTCTGCCTACAGTTAGGGAGCCCCTTTAATTGGTATGTATCAGAACAGAAGCAGAAACCTGCCGTGTATATCCAACGACATTATAACCCTTGGGGTACTGTCAGCGGAGCCATCTTATTCCACAGTGCTGACCATAAGCCAATTGGCTGGGTTTAATCCTCAATAACAGAAGAAGTATGTTTGTATTCAGGTCGCAGTAATCTTCGATGGGTGATGTGGTGAATATCAAGCCGGCCGCCTTTACTTAACAAAACATTTCCTGGTACCCATTTCAGACTGGGTCGAAATGGGAGTCCATATCAATTAAAGAAAAAATTTCAAATCAATTGAATTATAGACTGGATCTGCCTCAGAGCCGTGCTGCTCTTTTGAAGACATGCATATTGGGGGGATTGGCCGGGGTTCTGGTAGAATCTCAAAACTGAGAAGGAAGACCAGGAGATCTTTCAATCAGATAACGGTGGGAACGATTAGTAGTGTGACGTTTCCCTGGTTGTTGAAACGAGGGACGGAGCGCATATGGGAATGTCATGTGTGCGGTGATGTCGGTTCTTAGCTCAATTTAACTCAACTCAACTGAACATATACGTATTATGTACAGTATTTACGAATTTTACTAACTTCATTCATCATCGTCCTTCCTTGGAACAAACATCCTTACAGCATATTTTACCAAGAGAATATTCACCGTTTATGTGGCAACATACTGTATAGATTCATAGACAATTTCTTAGTCACAGAAGAGGAAACGGTGCTTTTGAACTTAAATGTAACAGAAAATATCTTAGAAATCTTGGACCAAGAAAAACACACATTCTGATATTGTACAAGATAGAAATATTCAAGAAACAGAGCTCAGAAAAAAGCGACAGTCTGAGAATTAAAAATTTTTGTTGTGTATAGATTACCGACTTCTGAACAGTCCACACACAATTTCAGGTGGAACCTTTGCCGAATTCAACTCAGTTATTCGCTAGGCTCCATAAGGCACGGTACTTTTCAAAGGTGGATCTGAGTCGGTGGTACTATCAGATACCAGTAAAACCGGAGATTCGACCACTGTTGGCTTTCAGTACACCCAGTGGACACTACGAATTCAAGGTCATGCCTTTTGGACTAAGCAATGCACCCAGTGTGTTTACACGCATGATGAGGACTTTACTAGATCCTTTAAAGGATCCGGCTATCATCTCATTCATGGATGATATTCTGATTTCCAGTAACAGCTTGGATGACCACTTACAATCCTTGGAGACAGTGTTTAATAGACTCAAGAAAGCAGGGCTTACTGCTCGTCCAACCAAGTGCATGATTGGTTGGCAGACTCTGGATTTTCTAGGTCACACCATCACTCCAGGATACATTGTCCCAGAAGAGAAGAACCTGGAGAAAATCAGAAATGCACCAAGGCCAAAAACGAAGAAGGATGTGCGATCTTTTCTCTCGTTGTGTGGGTTCTACCACAAATTTATCCCACATTTCACTGAATTGGGAGCTCCATTGACGGAAACCTTGAAAAAGGGACTCCCGGATCACATCATTTGGACACCAGAATGTGAGAATGCCTATAATCAGTTAAAGGAGGCCTTGGTCAGCAAACCTGTATTACAGCTCCCTGACCTTTCCAAACCCTTTGTGGTGAGAACGGATGCTAGTGCGATTGGAATTGGAGCCGCCTTGTTACAGGAAGGAAAAGACGATGCTTCGGTTTTGAAACCTGTAGCATACGCAAGTAAGAAACTTCTACAGGCGGAGAGGAATTATTCAATTGTCGAGAGAGAGTGCTTGTCTCTCGTATGGGCAGTGCAAAAATTCCAGCCATATTTGTATGGAGTTAAGTTTCGAGTTCAGTCGGATCATCAGCCACTGATGTTCCTGGCTACTTCTCAGAAGCTCAACGCCCGTTTGATGCGGTGGTCGTTGTTACTTCAACCCTATAACTTCACAGTGGAGTACATTCCTGGGAAGGAAAATGTTGGAGCGGATTTATTGTCAAGACACCCAGCTCCTGAAGAAGAAGAAGAATGAATCATCTGGATTAAACTCACGGTGGAGAAGAGTGAGATGGACTACTCTCTTAAGAGGGGGCCTATGTCACAAAATAAAACCTTGAGTTTAACCCGGTGATTATTATAGAGGATTTCTGATTAAACGGACGATCTGCTAAGCGACAATTGTTTCAACTAATACAGAGAAAACATTCATAGTTGTGGCTGCACGTGTTCCCAAACAGGTCGGGCATAAATAACAGCTGTACGTTTACATCTGGTCAACAGAAATAGGAACATTCGGAAGTGAGATGAATGCATACATCGCTTGACAGTTTGTCAACAGTAATAGACAACCGGAATTGCCAGCTAAGGACAGGAAACAGTCCGTCTGTCAATAGAGTTTCGCGACATCAAACAGAAATGGTAGCGGTGATTGTCACCAGGCGACAGAAGATTGACGGCTTGTTATTGGCAACTGTTGTTGGGATCATACAGTAACTCGTTAGTTTGTTGGGGGAGTCAAAACAACTGATGACAACTTTGACAGTGACTAAGCCAGGGAAAATCGATTCTTGACAATGGATGATATGCCAAAATAACACCTGCAGGACATCAACCATGTCACGTGACCAATTTTAGGGGTTTGCCAGAAAACCATGATTGGAGAGGACAGTTGATCGAAAACCTTGGATTTTAGAAGACGTGCTTCGGCACTGTGGTTCTGATGGGAAAATGTCTACCGTGTGCGAATTGAATTAATTTAATTTTACACGTGCCTGTCATGGCAAGAGTGGATGTAATTTGATCTAACTGCAGTGTTGCCTAAGGTAGTCAATATAGTCTATTTAGGCCTAATTAATATAGACTGTAGCCTGGTTAAAACTAAAGTGTGATGATTAGCTCTGTTAGTTGAAAATAGATTAGTGAAGTGTTGATAAGCTTTACTAATTGAGGATTGAGTAATGAGGGATAATTGGGATATTGCAGTGGGTGCTCCCTGGTGTGGGAGGGTTCCGCATTCTGTTTGCTAATTTTTTTTTCTTGTCTTGGCCTGATAATAACCTATGTGGTCAGTTCATCTGTCCCTGATAGGTTCATTATATTTTCTGAGCGAGGCCGATGGCCCACGATCATCTAATAGAGATCAGTGACGGGGAGGCTATCACCGGTTATATGATTTATTTTACAGGTTCCTCTGGTTGGAATGAAGAACCCGGACCCAATGTAACATCCGATCCCGGATAAATTATGATGTAGAGAGATGGGCCAGCAACTTTCGCAACGGAAGAAGTTAATACACATTGCTCGGTGGAGTCTAATGGTATATGTATCCTACATGAGTGAATACCAATCGTTAACACACCTGAAGTGATGGAGGTTCAGCCCATGTGGAACTAGATCAGTAGGGACTGATTAGCGAACATTTAGCAAGAGACAAAAAGTCTTGTTCATAGGACAGTGTTCCATGTTTGTTTCACTGCGCCGGAATTATGAAGCCGGAGTTTCTATAAACTATTAGGAACAGTTGTGTTAGGAACTATAATAGTTTTTTTTCCACGGATTATATTTACATGGGATTCAGATCTCATGGTCATCAGAGTTCCTGGAGGAGGACATGTATGGAGAGAAGGATACGACTTCGGTGAGGTTTATCGTACTGACTCGAATGATGTCGTGTGATCCTTGCCATGATGTGTACACTATGATCCTGAACTTTGAAAGCTGACACATACATTTATGTTATAATACACGACACACATTTTCTTCGCACACACGGCTCATATACGTCACACTTTTCTTTTAATAAATTAATCTTTATTAATTTTTAGAAGCAAGAGTTGTTGAGTATGTTGCGTTGGGAAAATATGAGAGGGGGCATAGTACGACAGTGAGAGAGTGATAGGAAAAGGTGTCCATAGGCTGATGGAGTGTGTTGGACGGAAGCTGGTGGATTCTCCAAGATATTGAAAAAGAGTAAAATATTAGAATGTGGGTGTTGACTCTCTTCACTCCAGAGACGACACTTTAAAGGAGGACACGACAATATTTAACGTTCTTAATATCTTTGTTCTTGTTTTAATTTATCCCCCCTTCTTTGAGTGTCATCTGAGACTGTGGTTTTATGTTCTCCTGTGGGTGATTGCAAACGTCATGCATATGGCATGCACAGTTTTTATAATAAATGTAGCTGTTGAGAGCATAATCATTGTGGTAATGCTTGTTGTTATTAAAGTACCCAAATCTTAAATACATTGACCTGTTTCAGAATGGTTCAATTCTCGTGCCAAAACTTTTTAATATCTGTGTTCATTGACTACAAAGCACAATTTAAAAAAAAAAACACACACACACAAACACATTAGAAAAGATTATCTGATTTCTATCGGCAAGAATCTGTTGTACGAATTGTTCTTCTCCTACGGTCATTCTTATTGATATCTACATTGTTTTTTACTCGTACATTGTTATAACAGAACCCAGATATTTAAAATCTACATTTTGGCCGATACATCCAACAGCAACACATCTATTGAACTTCATTCTACTGCCTTTTATTCCAAATGATTGACATTTGCAGGTAATGTTTTTTCTTTAAAGTTTTATTGTCTTCCATTGTAATGAATGAACCCAGATATTTAAAAGTTTTGAGAAGAGAAATCAACCATTCTGAAACAAGTCAATGTATTTAAGTTTGTGGGTACTTTAAAACAACAGGCGTGATCACAATGGCTATGCTACCAACAGCTACATTTATCATAAAATTGCATATCCTCTGCGGGACGCTGCGGTCAAACCGATGTTGATTTTATGGGCAATTTTACGATTTAATAGTTAGCCATTAATTTTTGAATGAGAAATCACCGTTTAAGTACCAACTTAATGCCGGTGTCGGCGTTAAACCCCCTTACTTCCACCATCAGAGCACAGGACATTTAAGTTATACACACTAACATATAGGGAAGGCACATCGCAATAATGCCTGTGTGTTATCGGGGCCCATAATGGAAGACAAGAATTGTAGAGGTTAGCAACTTTTTCTCCGTAATCTCGTATACTCTCGTAAGTAACGTGACGACGGTGAGAATCAGCAGTGGTTCGAATCAGCGTCGGTAACTTACGGGGTATGTGAGCCGGCCGCTCAGAAAGCAATGGCAAACTACTGAGCGTAATCTTGCCAAAGAAATCAACAATCAGCTGAAAGATGCTAATGTTGACAGCGATGTCCTGTAAAGGATATGCAAACATTAAAATTAAACCATTAATCGTGTCATAGGAGACGACTATGAAAGGAGGCAACAGGCTGGCTACCTCATCTCGTAGAAAACATCTGCAAACGCCAACAATTTGGGATAAAAGGAAGATAGTCCAATAGATGTGTTACTGTCGAATGTATCGGCCATAACTGGAAAATAATACAGCTTCGGCGCATTCTTCTTCTTATAGTTCATGCCTTGTAGTATTGGTTATCATGTCTGCCCACGGCCGTGTGTCTCTTGTGCTGCGAATCATTTCTGATACCAAAGTTCTTCGTTCCATGAAGTCAAACTGTCCAGAATATTCGTTCTTGCTCATTTCCCGGCCTCACTTCGTCTTCGGCTTTCTGTTGTGACGACATACTGCAAGCTTTCCTGGTCCCGTGATATGCCCCAAAAGAATGGACTGCATTTCGTTATTGTTGCGTCCACTCGCTTTTGAACTCAAGCGTAATCCAAACACAAGCTGCTACTTCTAGTGCACTGGACTGATTTTTGCGTGTGGATTAGCTTTTACGGTTACCTAGTGTCCCTCGCCATCAGGCAACTCCACTCCGTCTTCAGAGGTACTTGTAATTACGTCATCAAGTCAAGAACGAGAAGTCAACATTTTTGTCCAACTGACAGGTGTATGTGTTAAACCTGCTATCACGGCATCATCACACTGGAAGTTTAAGATCCGAGCGCTCTTATTCATCGCCATGCCGAACTTCTTGGACTGTCTTCTGATGCGAGTAGCCAGTTTTCTGTTGAGTTAATTCCTTTTAAGATTACCTTCGATGTATACGATCATACAATTCCCTGTGTTGTTTACAGGATCAACTTTGTTACAGATGAAGAAATATATGCAAATCTTATCACTGTTCGTTCAAGCTCTCGACGTGAGCCTGCACAAATGCTAAGCCCTCATAGAATCGATTCGTGCATTCAAGCGATGTGTGCGTGACAAGCAAGTTTGAGGTCACACAAAACTAGATAACAGTGACAGCTTAGTTTTTATATATGAATTATGTATTAGTCTTTCGACTTTTGTGTAACTGGCTCTGCGTGTAATAAGTACAATGTCGCTATATTTCTCCACATATATGTCAGTTTGAAGTTACTTTTTATTGTTGCAACATTATCGCCAACCATCTAGACTGGACGGAATTCTAACACAGCTTATTTGTTTATATATGAATTATGTATTAGACTTTTGACTTTTGATAAATGGCTCTGTGTGTAATAAGTGCACTGTCGCCTATTTTTCTTCACATATACTAGGGGAGATTTACATGGGAATCTTAAATGTGTGATAGAAATTACAATAACCACTACCATTGTCTATTAACCTGTCAATATTGTTATTACATATGGCAAGAGGGTTTAGCACGTGACATCACGGTGCAAGACGAACACGGTGACGTCAAAGGACAAGCAAATAATGGCGGCCCTAACGTTTTGACATGCACCAAAGCGGAGCAGCGTTCTGTTATCTGTTTTCTTTTTATCAATGAAGGAGTGAAACCTTTAGAAATTTATCGGCGGATGAAGGTCCAGTATGGTGATGTATAGTCTGTCAGTCCAGTAAGTGAATGAGTGGAGTAGGAAGTTTGACAAAGGCGCGACTTCTGTAACAGACTATTCACGACCGGGTGAGACACACCGTATAGTGACCCAAGAGTCGATTTTTTCTACAAGAATCCAAGCATTTTATCTGCGCCTGAGGATTTATATTGAACGCAGGTGTAACTACATAGAAAAAAATTATATATTATTTCTTTACGTTTTCAGAATATATTCACTCAAAAAATTTAAACACAAAGACATTAAGTGTTTAAAATTTGAAGCCCCATTTTATGTATTTTGAAGATACTTTTTCGGTGTAGCAATCTCTCACGAAACATCTAGGCTTGCTGGGGATTCTAACACATGTCCTACAGGTCTGGCAGACAAAGCGGAATAGCTACTGCGCTATACATCGCTCCCTCCGTCACGTTCACTTAATCACCATGCTGTGGAGAATCAAGACCTTGTTGTTAATAATGTCAAACTAATGGTTTCGTGTGTGTGGATAATAATCATTGCACACACGAACATCCCCAGAAGTGACTTCAGTCGTCCTCTACAGATCCCGCAAGGAGGTCCTCAACACAGTACACGCACACTATAGTCCCTGCGAGGATACACATGTGTGTGCATACCAGAATCACATATAACTATAAATGGCCTTTCAGCGAGCAGGTTTTCTCATTATGAAAGCCGAGCTGGTCAGCAAACATAATTACACAAGAGTAATAGCAAAATACAAAAACTCCAAATTTTGCAATTAAGTAAAAAAAAAAAAAAAATAAGGAGTAAAGGAACCTGTAAAAAGCGTCTTAGGACATAATGTATATATGGTGTTAGCTCCTAAATGTATAGACCAAACGGTACTATAGCGATGTTGTCAGAATCACGACTTTCTCATTGTACCAGGACATTTCCGGGGAACTATTGTAAGCTGAGTCTACCAGGGGTTGATCGCAACGTCCTGCAAAGGATGGCATCGGTTGTTAGTTTAGTCCTAGAGTGGATACTGGATGGCTGATTGGACCTAATTACAGCGTGCAAACGGCTGTCACAATTAAGGCAGAGTGGTACTTACTAGCGATCAGAAGGAAGATCTTTTACTACTCGTCAGTATTGTTAATGGTATTGCGTCGTCTTGCCATTTTACAGCACATATATCAAAAGACATTACTGACAAAAGAAAGAAAAAAAACTACAAGATACTGGCAGATATATTGGAACCCTTCACTTATTTTTAAAAAAAAAAACGATGATCATTCAATGAAAGAGCAGTTAGAAGGTCATTTGTCTGTAGCTCAGACTTCTTCATTATCAAATTCCGTGTGTACTATTGAGTTAAAAGGAAAGGTAACTGCTGCTGTGTTATCTCCCCGTGTTGCCATCTCCTTGTTCTGTAGCCACATGCCAAGACTGGCATTTTCTAGGCTTTTGGGTTCCTTTCTGCCTACAGTTAGGGAGCCCCTTTAATTGTCATGCATCAGAACAGAAGCAGAAACCTGCCGTGCATATCCAACGATATTATAACCCTTGGGGTACTGTGAGCGGTGCCATCTTATTCCAGCGTGTGCTAACCATAAGCCAATTGGCTGGATTTAATCCCCAATAACAGAAGAAGTATGTTTGTATTCAGGTCGCAGTAATCCTCGATGGGTGATGTGGTAATATCAAGCCGGCCGCCTTTACTTACCAGAACATATCCTGGTACCCATTTCAGACTGGGTCGAAATGGGAGTCCATATCAATTAAAGAAAAAATTCAAATCAATTGAATTAAAGACTAGATCTGCCTCAGAGCCGTGCTGCTCGTTTGAAGACATGCGTATTGCGGGGATTGGCCCGGGTTCTGGTAGAATCTCAAAACTGAGAAGGAAGACCAGGAGAACTTTAAATCAGAAAGCGATGAGAACGATTAGTAGTGTGACTTTTCGCTGGTTGTTGAACTAGGGGACGGAGCGCATATGGGTATGTCCTGTGTGCAGTGATGTCGGTTCTTAGCTTAACTTAACTCAACTCAACTGAACACATGCGTATTATGTACAGTACTTACGAATTTTACTAACTTCATTCACCATTGTCCTTCCTTGGAACAAACATCCTTACAGCATATTTTACCAAGAGAATATTCGCCGTTTCTGTGGCAACATGCCGTATAGATTCATAGACAATTTCTTAGTCACAGAAGAGGAAACGGCGCTTTTGAACTCAAATGTAACAGAAAAGATCTTAGAAATCTTGGACCAAGAAGAAGACACATTCTGATATTATACAAGATAGAAACATCAAAAAAACAGAGCAAAGAAAAAGCGACATGTCTGAGAAATTAAAGTTCTTAAGCCATATTCAGCAGTAAACGATAGTAGTTGAGTTAAGAACCGACATAACGGCCCTCAGGACATTCCCATACGTGCTCCGTCCCGTAGTTCAACAGCCAGCGAAGAGTCATACTACTAATCGTTCTAACCGCTATCTGATTAAAAGTTCTCCTGGTCTTCCCTCAGTTTTGAGATTCTCCCAGAACCCCTGCCGATCCCCCGCAATCTCATTCTTTCCACATATGGGTTCTCAATCTGTTCCTCCGCCTTCTCCACCTGGTCCCACAAGCGCACGACAACCTCCCCCTTGTCCATAGGCAAAATACCACCAAGAGGTGCATTCCCCGTCAGCCCACCAGCCCGCCCATTTCCACGCACCCCGCACGGCCAGGGCAAAACATCCACACAATTCTCACAATATGTGACCTCTGAAGCGACGAGAGTAGTAAACGATAGTTATCAGTTATCAGTTGGGGTATCTTCATTGCACTCCGGACAGGTCCATAGGTGCTCAGATCCTCCCCCAGCATATACATCAGCGTCCGGCGGCTAATAGTGCTAGTTCTGTGTAGGTCTTTCATCCTGGACAGCGATGTGGATTCACTGACGTTAAAGTCCTCTGTTCCCGACATATCTTTAAGGACGTTAATAACAAATTAAAGTAAACATTTAGAGAAAATGTATATTCCCCAAGGGAATATGTAGAAATCATTGGGTTCTATTCCTGGTCTCATCGCCTGTTAAGTGAGGGAGAGATTTGGCACTTACTCCTCCATGCATTCAGGCCTACACAATGTGCTGCCCCTAACACAACACAGACACACAGCAAGAAGCTGCTTCGGGGCACACGCACGCACGCACACCAACACACACAGGGAGAGAGAGAGAGAGAGAGAGAGAGAGAAAGAGAGAGAGAGAGAGAGAAAGAGAGAGAGAGAGAGAGAGAGAGAGAGAGAGAGAGAGAGAGAGAGAGAGAGAGACATTAATGTTGAAAAAGAAAAAGAGGTACAAACAAAAACAAGTTTTTGAAATTAAATTATAAGATACATATTAAATATTCCGGACAAGAGCAGGAAATACTGACGAGGGACCAGAGAAGGAAATACTGACAATCTACATAACCAAAGATGGAAGAAGCCTGGTTTATGAACAACATCACTTCTGGGGTATTGAAATACTTTGGCCATATTAAGCTTCATGATGGTTTATAATGAACACTGATATAGGGATAGCTCTTGGAAGTATAGACAGGGTTTGACCAGCATGATGAGTGACACAGAATAAAAGACGCTCTAGGTGTGAAATCGCATCAGGCAGGTGAACTAGCAAAGGATCGAAACACTGCTCGGCGGGCCTGATGAGAGCGATGTTCTGCAAATTATCTCCGACATCATAATAATGATGATGATGACGACGACGACGATGATGATTAATCCACTCTGGGTCATTACAGATTAAAAAAACGCATCTTTAATTTGGGTTGAAATCTATGTGGTGGATGGCTGGTACACGTTCAACCTTTGCGCGTCAAAACGAATTTACGGAAAAATTGGCTTTTTAATTACTACTGATGACGCGCAGCACATAAAAGTACACTATCTGAATTCAGTAAGACTGAGTATTATGTAGTAAACGAATACTCATTTAGTTAATACCGTATAACCTAGTGTTATAAATAGAAAATCACGATTGGACATCATTTACTCTTTTATTACGAGAGTATAATTTACTAGCGAATACATTATTTGGAAAGCACACGTTATATTTACAACCGAATTATGTGCCTAGAGAAACCGATCAATAACTAATGTTATACCTACACGTGTGTGTGTGTGTGTGTGTGTGGGTGTGTGTGTGTGTGTGTGTGTGCGTGTGCGTGTGAGGGGGAGGGTAACATAGGCATACTTTATAATTAAAAGAATGTACACAACAAGTCATCATCATCATCATCATCATCATCATCATCATCATCATCATCATCATCCAGTGTCTTGCCGACTGACGTGGGCGATCATGCCTCTCCACAAATTGTGATCTCCGACGTCATGGATCAATTCTTGCGTTGTCTCCCTTCCGTGCTGCGACACAAGACTGTCAAGAATCGTCTCCCGATGTCTTCCTCTATCTCTCTTTCAGCAAATCTTTCCGGTTGTCACAACATGTTCCAGATTTTGGCTTCTCATAATGTGTCCTCCCCCCTTCCCCCACTCCCTAAAAAAGAAATAAAAAATCTCGATGACTGCATCCCTTTGATGTTTACGTTAAGTTGTCTTTGCGTCTCAGCTTGTCTCAAAATGTCCAGATTGCTCATTTTGGCTGTCCAATTAATTTTCAGCATTCTTCTACAAAACCACATCTGCAAGATACCGGGTAATTTTTCTCCCATTTATTAATTGCCCAAGGTTCCACAGCCGAGTGTTAACATTGGTTCTATGTAACATGCAAGAATTCTTTTTTGTTTTTCTAACTTTCAAAGACAATGACTTATTGCACAAAACATTCTTCATTTGATAGAATACAGTATTTGCTTGTACGATCCTGTTATTTGTCTCAGTGATGCATCTTCCATCTGATGATGTTATCCATATGCCCTGGTATTTCTGCATCTGCCCCCAAAATAACGTCATTTACTCTAATTGCATATTTAGGCACAATTTGTTTCTTTGATATCACCATGACTCCTGTCTTTCTATTATTCAAACTAAAGCTCATCATTTCACTTTCTACTACCACTGTATCTATCATTTCCTGGTGATCCTACTGACTTGTTGTTATAAAGACATTGCCATAAGCATAGCGTAAGTTATTTATATTTTGTTTTATCGATTTTGTTTATATGCATGCTTTTGTTTGGAAAATACAGAGGTAGTTTTACCTTGCCTTCCACCGATTTGTTTGTCGTAGACAACATATAATGGAGACATTTTGATTTTATAGGAGGTAAAAAGCCAGTTCGCTCAGACAAATTTTCTTATATAGACAAGTGTAGAGTCATGTAATACGGGTATAGTGTCTTATACAGACAAGTGTAGTGCCAAGTAACACAGGTGTATTTTCTTGTAAAGACCACCATAGAGCCAAAACACGAGGGTATAGTTTCTTATACAGACAAGGTAGAACCATATAACATGTGTATTTTCATATACAGACAAGTGTAGAGCCAAGTAACACGGTGTCACAAAAATAAAACACCGCGTTTAACCAGTTGATTACTATAGAGACTTTCTGATTAACCGGCCTATCTGCAAAGCCAAAACTATTTTAACTAACAGAAAAAACAAATTGGATGTCAAAATCCCCAGGACGGTCAAAAGTTGCAGCTGCACGTGTTTACATGGGGTTCACAAAATGGGAACATTTGGAAGTGAGTGAGATGAATCTATACACCACTTTGACAGTTCATAAACAGGTCGGATTTAAGCGGAAGTACTCAGCTCGGTAGAAAACAGTCCGTCTGTCATTGAGAGTTTCCGGACATCAAGCGAAATGACGGCTGTGGTTGTCACCACTCGACAGAAGATTGGCGGTTTGTTGTGGAAACCCGTTGTTGGGAGCATACAGGAACTCGCTAGCTTGTTGTGGGAGTCAAAACAAGTGATGACAACTCTGACATTGATTGAACCAGGGAGGATAGATTCTTGACAATGGATGATATGCCCAAATAACACCTGTGTGGACATAAAGAATACCGTCACGTGACCAATTTTAGGCTGTTTGAAAAACCTGATTTGGGGACAATTAGTGTTGACCAAAACCGTGGATTAGGATGGACGTGTTTGTGGGAGAGCTCTACAGTGTTAGATTAATTTAAAATTAACTAGCATGTGTCGTTATTACAAGTGTAGCAGCCATCCCGGAATGAGGCGGTTTTGCATAAGGTAGTCAATATAGTCTATTTAGGCCTAATTAATATAGGCAGTAGTCTTGTTAAAACTAGAGTGTGATGATTAGCACTGTTAGTTGAAAACTAGTTAGAGTAGTGAAGTGATAATTGGCTCTGCTAGGATGAATAGGATAGAGGAGTGATAATTGGAGAGATTTAAGATGGGGAAAGTGTCCAATGGGGGGATCTTTCAATGGTTTGCCCACTGAAGTTGTGCACTCTGTTTATGGGTCTTTCCTTGTCATCGCCTGATTCGGACGTAGGTGAGGAGCTACTATGCTCTATGACAGAGTTTAGTTAGCTGTAAAATAACTGAGCAAGGCAATAGGCTTACACTCAGCCGGTAGGATCAGTGACTAGTACTATCACAAGATGTGTTGTTTCTCTCACAGGTTCCATACCAGTTACGAGGAAGTTCAACACTGGGTTTGATGAAGTGCAACGTCAATTAGACATAACACCAGTTGGACACAAAAATGTTTTCTTACAAAAAAAGGAATAACGTCCGAGAAGAAAGATGGTTCACCTAAGATGGGTGATGATTGTTGATGCATCACACAGCATAAGAACATTGGTATCTATACAAGAACATTAAAATATAATAGTCACATGGTGTGATATATTCTAGTGAAATAGTTCAAAAGACATGATACCTGAACCTAGATAGACACTAGTTAGGTTCAAGTATATTAACAATAGCAGTGATACCTAAATACTCACTACAAAGGATTTGTGCATTCTTTAAGAACGATAGGAAATTATGTGCATTGGGCAACCGGTCCATGATCAGCTGTAATTTACAAACAGTATCTATTTCGGATGATCAGGAAGATGGATTACCAGGTAGCTACAGATGACAGTCGGTGTCCGGCAGGAGAGATACAGTACCGGGTGAGGTGGACTTGTTCTGACTTAACGTGCTGTGGTGTGTCCTTGCAAGGATGAACTGACTATGCTATTATCTGAGAGTCCGATCCTACACACATTATAGAACACATCACACATTTTCTTCGCATACACGTCTCATATACGTTACACTTTTCTTTTAATAAATTAATCTGTATTAATTTTTAGAAGCAAGAGTTGTTGAATATGTTGCGTTGGGGAAGTATGAGAGGGGGCATAGTACGACAGTGAGAGAGTGATAGGAAAAGGTGTCCATGGGCTGATGGAGTGTGTTGGACGGAAGCTGGTGGATTCTCCAGGATATTGATAGGAAAGAAAAATTATAATGTGGGTGTTGACTCTCCTCACTCCAGGGACGACACTTTAAAGGAGGACACGACACACGGGTATATTTTGTTTACACAAGTGTAGAGTCACGTAACATGGGTATATTTTGTTTACACAAGTGTAGAATCACGTAACATGGGTATATTTTCTAATGTACACAAGTATATTGGGGTGACAGGGTAGGAGGTATCCACTATCAAAGGAAAAGCAAGACACCTTATTCTGTCCGCTTAGCATACGGGGAGCTCTTTGGCGGTGTATTGTTTCTGCTATCAGTGTAGCATCAAATTACATGCAAGTGGCGCTTTGAACTTGAGAGCAGTCGACACATAGATACTGGTTATGATCTCTAGAATGACACGACAGGCAGACAATCTCTGTACAGAGACAATAGGCTACGGTCACTAGCCAAGAATGAAAGCAAAGGCAGACTACCTTTTTAACAAATGTCCTGTGACGAATGCACGTGGTAATCCCACAGATCGTGTTTGAACACAACTGCGGGCTATTTGTAAGCAGACCGTCTTGCGTTGATTTCCATACAAAGGTATGAGCGTTGGTCATTCAGAAAGCAATGGCAAACTACTGAACGTAACACTTGCCAAGAAATCATGAACAGCCAAAACTACTGGGGTTACTGCTACGTCATGTAAAGGATATGCAACTAACTAGAACATTCAATTAAATGTGTCTGAAAAGCGGTTTCCTGTAATGGGTCTGTGATAGTCGTAGCAATATTACATTCTATTGGCATGAGAGCAAGAAGGAATAATTGGACACTCTTTTCCTGACTTTGGCAAGCGACGAGTACAGACGTCGAATCCGCATCTGACCGCGCCCATTGTATTCCAGCTCAGTTCGCTATCAACGTTGCAACGCCCCAGCAAAAAAATTGTAGACAAAAAAGTACAAGCAGATCTATTCGCAATAACTCAATATTTTAGATGGGTGGTTGATAAGATAAATAAGATATAGAAGCGTCATGAGGAGCGTTATGGATGTCTGGAGGGGATAACTATGGAGGGAAATGTACGAGGGAGCGCCGATGGATTCGAGATATGTGGATAATTTGCACACGGCCAGAGCAGAGGCAGGATGTCTGGCTTATGGTAGAGAGAAATTTTGATAGACTTTTATGTCAGAAATGTTATGTATAGAACAGTATAGGTTAGTTTAGTTTAGTCGACGGATCAACATCACGGCAAACATGTGTAACCCATAAGTGCTCCGTTCTACTCCTAACTCAAGCCTGAGTCCGGAGAAACTCAGCTCAGTGCACGAACTCCGTAGCACCGGCGAGGATCCTGAAATACTTTTGGATAGAACTTTAATTCGAAAAGTTATCCTGGGAAGCACCGATTAGGCTACTCTTTTTTTTTATTTCCTAACTGCCAAGGGATTTTTTACGAGTGCAACAATACACACGGGTGTCCGATCTCACTACCCAGAGACCAGGGGAAATTTGGTTTCTAGAAGTCCACGTGAAAAAATCCCGGCCCTCACCGAGGCTTGAAACCGGGATCTCCAGCACTCTAGGCGGGCACCAATCCTCCCCCTTCTGCATAGAAAAAACCACTGGTAGAGGATGAATGCAAGCAAATTTTCTTAATAGAACAAGTATAGAATCAAAGAACGCACACGTATATTTTCTTATAGAAACAATTATAAAGCCATGTGCCGAATTCACTATGTTCTATTAGAGACGAGTAACACAACCAACTGTAGTATAGAGGCTAGACGATCGCTTGCCGACCCGGTGGTTAGTGGTTTGAACCGTATCAGGGCTGGTTCGAATTTTTAAAACTGACTTAGACTGCCAGGTTTACTCGGCCTATAATGGGTGTTATCAAATGTCTTTGGAAGTAATGGCGGCCGGTGGGATACAAATCGCCTCACCGATCAGATGCTCGTCGGTCTATGACGTGGGATTAGCGCCATATACCCAGGACGTCTTAGCGTGTAAAATAGACCTTTACTTGAATTTAAAAGACGTTTTTATCATATGCCAAATACACGTAGCTTAGGTAACCAGATTCTGTACTTACTGACAACTATACGGCTAAGTAACGTGTGTATTACTGACTAAAATACAGCCAATTAACGTGTGCATTACATACTAACTACTATACAACCAAGCAACGCATATCTTACTTACTTACTACTATACAGCCAAGTACCTTGTGCATTACTTACTGACTACTATACAGCCAAGTATCACGTGTATTACTTACTGACTACTATACAGCCAAGTATCATGTGTATTACTTACTGACTACAATACAGCCCAGTACCGCGTGCATTACTTACTGACTACTATTCAGCCAAGTACCGCCTGTATTACTTACTGACTACTATACAGTCATGTACCGTGTGTATTACTGACTACTATACAGCCAAGTAACGCATATGTTACTGACAACTATACAGTCAAGTACCGCGTGCATTACTTATTGACTACTATAAAATCAAGTACCGCGTGCATTACTTACTGACTACTATACAGCCAATTACCGCGTGCATTACTTACTGACTACTTTACAGCCAATTACCGCGTGCATTACTTACTGACTACTATACAGCCAATTACCGCGTGCATTACTTACTGACTACTTTACAGCTAAGTAACGTGTGCGTATTTTCTACTATATACAATTGATTATTTGGTTGTTTCGGGATTTGAAATTTAAATATTGAGCACAACCCACTACTCGCAACGCCGATCGCATTCCGGCACGAACCTAAGGCCCATCCACGTCATGGAAGCACTATACTCGAGTTTCGCCCCCGTTTGAGCTCGTCAGTAGTGCATATAACTGACCGGATCCGGAAACAAGCCCCGGATCACTCGTGTGAAGCGGGTGTGTAACCACGCAGCACACACTGGACACGCCAAATTATCACACCGGAATACCACAACGCTACCCATCGTAGGCTATGCTCAAGATTGCCCAATCGCCGCGACTGACGTCCGTCAATCGATGTGGACCCGAACAATCAGGACTTCTCACTGGCAAGGAACACCAGGCCTCCCAAATCCAGTGAGCAACGATAAAATTGATTATTTGGTTGTTTCGGGATTTGAAATTTATACTTATATATATTTATTACTATATACAAGTTTAGTGCCATATAACGCGTGTATATATTCTTTTAGATTCAAGCATGGAACCAAGCAACGCGAGCGTGGTTTCGTACAGAGACAATAAGTAACAGAAGAGGACCACATTTACACGGCTTGGAGCGTATAGGACAGAAGGTTCTAGTCCCATATGTGGATGAACCAATAGGCACCCGAGGGTTGTTGTGGTTAATATCGCGCAGACCATCTTTATTTCCCTAGAAATGTGCTGCTACCAAATTAGGGCTAGGTGCACCAGCAATTTACGTCATCTTCGAGAAGTTCCCTTGTGCTGTGAAAGGTCTGCTGATTTGCATAGTCTTAATATAATATCAGTGTCTTTCTCTCCACCTATGCCTACTATTTCCAGCTAATTGTGTGCGTGACACGCACTTGATCCTCCAAGTCTCCCCCCCCCCTCCTCCCAGTGTTAAGAAAGCATGGCTTGCGATTCACTTGATGACGGTTGTCGCAATGGCTGAAAGAATAAGAGCGCTCGCTCTTAAACTTCCGGTGTGCTGATGTCGAGGTAGTGGGCCCAATCCTTGCATAGGCTGCTTGGACTAATATGTTGATTTCTCGTCCTGGACGAGAGGACGTAAATTACAAGTACCTCAAATCAGAGTGGGTTCGCCGAATGGTGAGGGCGACAGGTAATTTGGAAAACTTATCTACATTTAATAATCAGCCTGGTGCACTAGAAGGTGTAACACGTATATGGACTTCGTTTGAGAGAACAAAAAACAAAACAAAAACTAAAACATACTAGGTGATCAAGTCGAGTAATAGATCCGCTTGTTCATCACAGGCATCGATTGGGACACAGCGGTTTGTGAAGTATCAGGAGATGTGGAGTAATGACTAGACACTCGCCTGTCGGCCTAGTGGTCATGAGTTTGATCCGCTTCGATGCGGATTATAATTTTAAAAAGTAGAACGGGTGTAGCCAGCCTAAAATGGGCACCAGGAAATGTCTTGGGGAATATGGGTAGCCGACGTGGTACTGACCACATTAATCACCGAGTGCCGATTATTCTATAGAAATATGGGTGAATCACCATATGGACAATGCATCCTACGGTGTGTAAGGGTTCTTTACTGTTTTATAAGTTGTTACTAACAAACGCTTGAATTATTTGCTACCGTCTGGGTTAAAATAATAGACCCCGTAAACATAAAAGAGCTATGTAAAGTTATACAAGGTTTTAAAAACAGGTTTCCACCAGGGAATCGTAATATGCTGAGAATATTAAGTGGTATAGAAGTTAGTTGCATGTCCGTTACTGAACGTCGCCCCGGTATGTTTGGCTGTTTGTGGATTACTAAGCAATGTTTACTCTCGGTAGTTTGCCATTGCTACTGAACGACCGGCACTCACGCCATCGAGATCAACCCACGGCGGTTTGCTTCCAATATTCTGCTGCTGATTTAGAACCATAGACTCGGGATGTCGGGAACCGTTACAGGCGTTCACTGCCCATAAGCCAAAGCGCAAGCATTAAGTGATATTTAGTTTTTGTTGTTTTGTTTTTTTTTTGGTTTTTTGTTCGCATATCCTTTACAGGACATCGCTGTCAACATCAGCATCTTTTAGCTGATTGTTGATTTCTTGGCAAGATTACGCTCAGTAGTTTGCCATTGCTTTCTGAGCGACCGGTTCACATACCCCGTAAGTTACCGACGCGGAGAGAACCGCTACCAATTCGCGCGAAAGTCACGTTACTTACGAGAGTATACGGGATTACGGAAAAAGTTGTGTAAACTCGAGACCAAAGAGACGGCATTAAGTGATATAGAGTTTTGTAAAATAAATTATAATGGAATATTCAACACATCTGTAAAAGCAATCTTAATTTAATGGGGGAAAAAATAGGTATAAATATAAGTTTACATCAAAAACATCAAAATCAACAAGAATAAAAACAAACAAACAAACAAACAAACAAACAAACAAACACCCGTTTCTTACCTCTGTTTTGTAATCAAGGTAGAACTAAACACATGCATTCATAAATGGAAGGCCATATTGCAGCGTCGTGAGCAAGGGGAGGTAATAAGTTAAATCCGATGGCATGTATCTGGAGACGAATGCGGTGATAGACACGCTCATCTGCGCGTGCTGCTGATTACATCTGGCACTGGCCACGTTCTTAAAGAGCGCGAGAGCCCACTGATCTACAGAAACGCACGGGCAAGCTTCACGTCGCAACAGCCAGGCAGAGATCATTGCCGACCGCTGACTCGAATCGGCGTGTGACAAAGGCCGGATGAGTTTTGATTAAGCTGGAGAGCTGTTTTAAATCTAAAATTAGTGCAGCCTTCGTTGAATGTGGCACTTTCCCCAAACAGACATTTGGTGAATTGGGAAAATATGCATTCATCTGTTCATGTGTAACCTGCAACCTTCTTTTATGGGATGTAGAGTTAGCTTGCAACAACACTTGGTATTAACTCTCTCTCTCTCTCTCTCTCTCTCTCTCTCTCTCTCTCACACACACACACACACACACACACACACACACACACACAAGCGCGAGCATAATTGGTCAATGGAACACCGGCCAGAGCGACGTCACAAAGAGGATGGAATCACAGTGTACCACATAATGTTCCAGAGATGACCAGAGACACAGTTGATTCACTCATAATTGGTGGAAGTAATAGAAGGCATGGTTTCCAAACGAAGAGGCAGGGGTCAAATGTCACCCCTGAGAGATGGGAGACGGGAGAGATGGCCAGGGATTGAGAAAGTGTAGGTTCTGCACACGATCTGCTACATGACGAGATGAATACGCCTTGAGCACATTTGTCTCTGAGTTTATCTGAGATATGTTGATTATATGTTTACATTTCAAAACTTGTATATGTAAATCAAAGAAGAACATGTAGACCTTTGAATTTAAATATTACAGAAAAAAATATGTGTATACCGTCAATCAAGAAGAGAAACATACCGACATTTTTCAAGATGTGAACATTGAAGGAGAATGGCTAGTAAACAACAGTTTGTCTTCGAAACTGGTCCGATGTTGGCTATACTAAACTTCACTGTGTTTGATGCATAATTCCTGGACAGAAAACAACCGGGATCGATCAATACGGCCGTTGACACCTTGGGTGAGGAAACGCATGATGCAGGAGTATTGGCGAAAGATTAAGAGCAGCTGGTTTTATCCATTAACACGTATGCTGTTCATTTGGACTAAAATGTTGACTTGTCGTCCTTGACTTGGGGACGAAATTACTAGTACCTCAGAAGTCGGTGTGGGTTCGCCTAATGGTGGTGGACACCGATAAAAAGAAAACCTAATCCATGCGCAAAAATATTCTAAGTTGTAGAAACTATAAGTAGCACATGTATGGACTATGCTCGAGTACAGACTATATGAGTGAAGTTCCGCACCATCTGTATGTCTGAGTCTCACTAGAGGGATATATTTTGCTACCTGGCGTCTGTGACCAACAGGCAGCCAACGGTTGTCGAAATCCCGCATACCTGGTTCGACGTCAGCTGCAGGCTATTGGAAGCAGATCTCATTGCGTTGATTTGTATCAATGGTATGAGCATCGGTCGTTTAGAAATCAGTGGCAAGCTAATGAACGTAAAGCTGTCTAGCAAATGACAAACAGCCGAACTATCTGGGGTAGAACACGACGTCCTGTAAAGGACATGCACCTAACTGTAACTGTTGCACTATAGGTAAGCATTTCTCTGTGGCTGTACAGGATTTCACTGTGGCTATATCGGTAAGTATTTCATTGTTGCTATGTAGGTAAGTATTTCACTGTTGCAATACAGTTAAGAATTTCACTGTGGCTATATAATTAAGCATTTCACATTGGCTATATAGGTAAGTGTTTCACAGTGGCTATACGGGTAAGTATTTCACTGTTGCTATATAGATATGCATTTTACTGTGGCAATATAGATAAATATTTCCCCGTGACGATGTAGGTAAGTAATCCACTGTTGTTATATTGTTAAGTATAGTATTTCACTGTGGCTATATAGATAAGTATATCATTGGTGCTATATAGGTAGGCTACGTATTTCACCGGTGCTGTATATATAATCATTTTATTGGTGCTATATAGTAAGCATTTCACTGTGGCAATATAGATAAGTGTTTCCCTGTGGCTATAAAGTTAGGCATTTCACGTGTGCTATATAGGTAAACATTTCACTGTGGTAATATAGATAAGCATTTCCCCCTGGCTATATAGTAAAGCATTTCAATGTTGCTACATAGGTAAAGCATTCACTGTTGCTACACAGGCAAGCAATTCACTGTTTCTCTATGGGTAAGCATTTCACTGTTGCTATATTATAGGTAATAATCTCACTGTGGCTATATAGGTAAGCATTTCACTGTGGCTATAAAGATAAGCATTTGACGATATCTATATAAGTACATTGAGCGGCTGGCCGAGTGGTTAGAATGCCGGGCTCTCCTTCGGGAGACCCGGGTTCGAATTCTCGGTAAGGTGTGGAGATTTTCTGTCCGGGGCAAAAAGACAACTCTAACCTGCACAGTTCGCGGCGACTGAACTAGCCATGCGGCCTTAATTCCTCAGGTTCAAGGTACGCGTCAAATGAAACAGTTACTAAGCTTTGGTAAACACGCATGTGGTCACGTCACTCACTGTCCCCTATTCAAACACGTTTTTTTAAAAATTTAAAACAACCAAATTTATGTGCCTAGAGAAACCGATCAATAACTAATTTTTATCCCTACACGTTTTTTGTGTGTGTGGTGGTGTGGGTGTGTGTGTGGGGTGTGTGTTTTGCGTGTGCGTGTGGGGGGGAGGGAAACTAGGCATACTTTAAAATTTAAAAGAATGTACACAACAAGTCATCATCATCATCATTCATCATCATCATCATCATCATCATCATCACCAGTGTCTTGCCGACTGACGTGGGCGATCATGCCTCTCCACAAATTGTGATCTCCGACGTCATGGATAAATTCTTGCGTGTCTCCCTTCCGTGCTGCGACACAAGACTGTCAAGAACGTCTCCCGAGTCTTCCTCTATCTCTCTTTCAGCAAATCTTCCGGTTGTCACAACATGTTCCAGATTTTGGCTTCTCATAATGTTTCCCCCCTTCCCCCATCCCAAAAAAAAGAAAAAAAAAATCTCGATGACTGCATCCCTTTGATGTTTACGTTAATTGTCTTTGCTTTAGCTTGTCTCAAAATGTCCAGATTGCTCATTTTGGCTGCCCAAATTAATTTTCGCATTCTTCTACAAAACCACATCTGCAAGATACCGGGTAATTTTTCTCCCATTTATTAATTGCCCAAGGTTCCACAGCCGAGTGTTAACATTGGTTCTATGAACATGCAAGAATTTTTTTTTTGTTTTTCTAACTTTCAAAGACAATGACTTATTGCAAAAAACATTCTTCATTTGATAGAATACAGTATTTGCTTGTACGATCCTGTTATTTGTCTCAGTGATGCATCTTCCATCTGATGATGTTATCCATATGCCCTGGTATTTCTGCATCTGCCCCCAAATAACGTCTTTTATCAAATTGCATATTTAGGCACAATTTGTTTCTTTGATAACCATGACTCCTGTCTTTCTATTATTCAAACAAAAGCTCATCTTTTCCCACTTTCTACTCCCACTGTATCTATCATTTCCGGGGATCCTACTGACTTGTTTTTATAAAGACATTGCCATAAGCATAGCGTAAGTTTTTTTATATTTTGTTTTATCGATTTTGTTTATATGCATGTTTTGTTTGGAAAAAACAGGGTAGTTTTACCTTGCCCCCACCCATTTTTTTGTCGTAGACAACATATAATGGAGACATTTTGATTTTTTAGGAGGGAAAAAAACCAGTTCGCTCAGACAAATTTTCTTATATAGACAATGTAGAGTCATGTAATACGGGTATAGTGCTTATACAGAAAGTGTAGTGCCAAGTAACAAGGTGTTTTTCTTGTAAAGACCACCATAGAGCCCAAAAAACGGGGTATAGTTTCTTATACAGACAAGGTAGAACCATATACAGGTTTTTTAATACAGACAAGTGTAGAGCCAAGTAACACGGTGTCACAAAAATAAAAACCGCGTTTAAACCAGTTTATTACTATAGAGACTTTCTGATTAACCCGGGCCCATCTGCAAAGCCAAACTATTTTTAACTAACAGAAAAAACAAATTGGATGCAAAATCCCCAGGACGGGCAAAAGTTTGCAGCTGCACGTGTTTACATGGGGGTTTACAAAATGGGAACATTTGGAAGTGAGTGAGATGAATCTATACACCACTTTGACAGTTCATAAACAGGTCGGATTTAAGCGGAAGTACTCAGCTCGGTAAAAAACAGTCCTTTGGCATTGAGATTTTCCCGGGACATCAAGCGAAATGACGGCTGTGGTTGTCACCACTCGACAGAAGATTGGGCGGTTTTTTTGGAAAAACCCGTTGTTGGGAGCATACAGGAACTCGCTAGTTTGTTGGGGGAGTCAAAACAAGTGATGACAACTCTGACATTGATTGAACCAGGGAGGATAGATTCTTGACAATGGATGATATCCCCAAATAACACCTTTTGGGGACATAAAAATACCGTCCCGTAAACCAATTTTAGGCGGTTTAAAAAACCTGATTTGGGGACAATTAGAAATGACCAAAACCGTGGATTCGGATGGACGTGTTTGTGGGAGAGCTCTACAGTGTTAGTTTAAATTTTAAAAATTTAACTAGAAATGTGTCGTTATTACAAGTGTAGCAGCCATCCCGGAATGGGGCGGTTTTCCCAAAAGGGTAGTCAATATAGTCTATTTAGGCCTAATTAATATAGGCAGTAGTCTTGTTAAAACTAGAGTGTGATAATTTGCACTGTTAGTTGAAAAATAGTTAGAGTAGTGAAGTGATAATTTGGGTCTGCTATGATGAATAGGATAGAGGAGTGATAATTGGGGGAGATTTAAAATGGGGGAAAATGTCCAATGGGGGGATCTTTCAATGGTTTGCCCACTGAAGTTTTGCACTTGTTTATGGGTCTTTCCCTTATCATCGCCTGATTCGGACGTAGGTGAGGAGCTAATATGCTCTATGACAGAGTTTAGTTAGCTGTAAAATAACTGAGCAAGGCAAAAGGCTTACACTCAGCCGGTAGGATCAGTGACTATACTATCACAAGATGTGTTGTTTCTCTCACAGGTTCCATACCAGTTACGAGGAAGTTCAACACTGGGTTTGATGAAGTGCAAAGTCAATTAGACATAAAACCCCGTTGGACACAAAAAAAGTTTTCTTACAAAAAAGGAATAACGTCCGAGAAGAAAGATGGTTCACCTAAGATGGATGATGATTGTTGATGCATCACACAGCATAAGAACATTGGTACCTATACAAGAACATTAAAATATAATAGTCACATGGTGTGATATATTCTAGTGAAATAGTTCAAAAGACATGATACCTGAACCTAGATAGACACTAGTTAGGTTCAAGTATATTAACAATAACAGTGATACCTAATACCCCACTACAAAGGATTTGTGCATTCTTTAAGAACGATAGGAAATTATTTGCATTGGGCAACCGGTCCATGATCAGCTGTAATTTACAAACAGTATCTATTTCGGATGATCAGGAAGATGGATTACCAGGTAGCTACAGATGACAGTCGGTGTCCGGCAGGAGAGATACAGTCCCGGGGTGAGGTGGACTTGTTTCTGACTTAACGTGCTGTGGTGTGTCCTTGCAAAGATGAACTGACTATGCTATTATCTGAGAGTCCGATCCTACACACATATAGAACACATCACACATTTTCTTCGCATACACGTCTCATATACGTTACACTTTTCTTTTAATAATTAATCTGTATTAATTTTTAGAAGCAAGAGTTGTTGAATATGTTGCGTTTGGGGAAGTATGAGAGGGGGCATAGTACGACAGTGAGAGAGTGATAGGAAAAGGTGTCCATGGGCTGATGGAGTGTGTTGGACGGAAGCTGGTGGATTCTCCAGGATATTGATAGGAAAGAAAAATTATAATGTGGGTGTTGACTCTCCTCACTCCAGGGACGACACTTTAAAGGAGGACACGACACACGGGTATATTTTGTTTACACAAGTGTAGAGTCACGTAACATGGGTATATTTTGTTTACACAAGTGTAGAATCACGTAACATGGGTATATTTTCTAATGTACACAAGTATATTGGGGTGACAGGGTAGGAGGTATCCACTATCAAAGGAAAAGCAAGACACCTTATTCTGCCCGCTAGCATACGGGGAGCTCTTTGGCGGTGTATTGTTTCTGCTATCAGTGTAGCATCAATTTACATGCAAGTGGCGCTTTGAACTTGAGAGCAGTCGACACATAGATACTGGTTATGATCTCTAGAATGACACGACAGGCAGACAATCTCTGTACAGAGACAATGGCTACGGTCACTACCAAGAATGAAAGCAAAGGCAGACTACCTTTTTAACAAATGTCCTGTGACGAATGCACGTGGTAATCCCACAGATCGTGTTCGAACACAGCTGCGGGCTATTTGTAAGCAGACCGTCTTGCATTGATTTCCATACAAAGGTATGAGCGTTGGTCATTCAGAAAGCAATGGCAAACTACTGAACGCAACACTTGCCAAGAAATCATAAACATCCAAAACTACTGGGGTTAACTGCTACGTCATGTAAAGGATATGCAACTAACTAGAACATTCAATTAAATGTGTCTAAAAGCGGTTTCCTGTAATGGGTCTGTGATATGGTAGCAATATTACATTCTATTGGCATGAGAGCAAGAAGGAATAATTGGACACTCTTTTCCTGACTTTGGCAAGCGACGAGTACAGACGTCGAATCCGCATCTGACCGCGCCCATTGTATTCCAGCTCAGTTCGCTATCAACGTTGCAACGCCCCAGCAAAAAAATTGTAGACAAAAAAGTACAAGTTATTCGCAATAACTCAATATTTTAGATGGGTGGTTGATAAGATAAATAAGATATAGAAGCGTCATGAGGAGCGTTATGGATGTCTGGAGGGGATAACTATGGAGGGAAATGTACGAGGGAGCGCCGATGGATTCGAGATATGTGGATAATTTGCACACGGCCAGAGCAGAGGCAGGATGTCTGGCTTATGGTAGAGAGAAATTTTGATAGACTTTTATGTCAGAAATGTTCTGTATAGAACAGTATAGGTTAGTTTAGTTTAGTCGAAGGATCAACATCACGGCAAACATGTGTAACCCATAAGTGCTCCGTTCTACTCCTAACTCAAGCCTGAGTCCGGAGAAACTCAGCTCAGTGCACGAACTCCGTAGCACCGGCGAGAATCCTGAAATACTTTTGGATAGAACTTTAATTCAAAAATTATCCTGGGAAGCACCGTTAGGCTACTCTGTTTTTTTATTTCTAACTGCCAAGGGATTTTTTACGAGTGCAACAATACACACGGGTGTCCGATCTCACTACCCAGAGACCAGGGGAAATTTGGTTACTAGAAGTCCACGTGAAAAAATCCCGGCCCTCACCGAAGCTTGAAACCGGGATCTCCAGCACTCGAGGCGGGCACCATACCTCGAGATCACTCATCCCCCTTCTGCATAGAACAAACCACTGGTAGATGATGAATGCAAGCAAATTTTCTTAATAGAACAAGTATAGATCAAAGAATCCACACATATATTTTCTTATAGAAACAATTATAAAGCCATGTGCCGAATTCACATGTTCTATTAGAGACGAGTACACAACCAACTGTAGTATAGAGGCTAGACGATCGCTTGCCGACCCGTGGTTATGGTTTGAACCGTATCAGGGCTGGTTCGAATTTTTAAAACTGACTTAGACTGCCAGGTTTACTCGGCCTATAATGGGTGTTATCAAATGTCTTTGGAAGTAATGGCGGCCGGTGGGATACAAATCGCCTCACCGATCAGATGCTCGTCGGTCTATGACGTGGGATTAGCGCCATATACCCAGGACGTCTTAGCGTGTAAAATAGACCTTTACTTGAATTTAAAAGACGTTTTTATCATATGCCAAATACACGTAGCTTAGGTAACCAGATTCTGTACTTACTGACAACTATACGGCTAAGTAACGTGTGTATTACTGACTAAAATACAGCCAATTAACGTGTGCATTACTACTAACTACTATACAACCAAGCAACGCATATCTTACTTACTTACTACTATACAGCCAAGTACCTTGTGCATTACTTACTGACTACTATACAGCCAAGTATCACGTGTATTACTTACTGACTACTATACAGCCAAGTATCATGTGTATTACTTACTGACTAAAATACACCCCAGTACCGCGTGCATTACTTACTGACTACTATTCAGCCAAGTACCGCCTGTATTACTTACTGACTACTATACAGTCCTGTACCGTGTGTATTACTGACTACTATACAGCCAAGTAACGCATATGTTACTGACAACTATACAGTCAAGTACCGCGTGCATTACTTATTGACTACTATAAAATCAAGTACCGCGTGCATTACTTACTGACTACTATACAGCCAATTCCCGCGTGCATTACTTACTGACTACTTTACAGCCAATTACCGCGTGCATTACTTACTGACTACTATACAGCCAATTACCGCGTGCATTACTTACTGACTACTTTACAGCTAAGTAACGTGTGCGTATTTTCTACTATATACAATTGATTATTTGGTTGTTTCGGGATTTGAAATTTAAATATTGAGCACAACCCACTACTGGCAACGCCGATCGCATTCCGGCACGAAACCTAAGGCCTATCCACGTCATGGAAGCACCTATACTCGAGTTTCGCCCTCGTTTGAGCTCGTCAGTAGTGCATATCCCTGACCGGATCCGGAAACAAGCCCCGGATCATCGCGTGTGAAGCGGGTGTGTAACCACGCAGCACACACTGGACACGCCAAATTATCACACCGGAATACCACAACGCTACCCATCGTAGGCTAGCTCAAGATTGCCCAATCGCCGCGACTGACATCCGTCAATCGATGTGGACCCGAACGATCAGGACTTCTCACTGGCAAGGAACACCAGGCCTCCTAAATCCAGTGAGCAACGATAAAATTGATTATTTTTGGGTTTTTTCGGGATTTGAAATTTATACTTATATATATTTATTACTATATACAAGTTTAGTGCCATATAACGCGTGTATATATTCTTTTAGATTCAAGCATGGAACCAAGCAACGCGAGCGTGGTTTCGTACAGAGACAATAAGTAACAGAAGAGGACCACATTTACACGGCTTGGAGCGTATAGGACAGAAGGTTCTAGTCCCATATGTGGATGAACCAATAGGCAACCGAGGGTTGTTGTGGTTAATATCGCGCAGACCATCATTAGTTCCCTAGAAATGTGCTGCTACCAAATTAGGGCTAGGTGGACCAGCAATTTATGTCATCTTCGAGAAGTTCCCTTGTACTGTGAAAGATCTGCCGATTTTCATAGTCTTAATATAATATCAGTGTCTTTCTCTCCACCTATGCCTACTATTTCCAGCTAATTGTGTGCGTGACACGCACTTGATCCTCCAAGTCTCCCCCCCCCCTCTCCCAGTGTTAAGAAAGCATGGCTTGCGATTCACTTGATGACGGTTTTTTCGCAATGGCTGAAAGAATAAGAGCGCTCGCTCTTAAACTCCGGTGTGCTGATGTCGAGGTAGTGGGCCCAATCCTTGCATAGGCTGCTTGGACTAAAATGTTGATTTCTCGTCCTGGACGAGAGGACGTAAATTACAAGTACCTCAAATCAGAGTGGGTTCGCCGAATGGTGAGGGCGACAGGTAATTTGGAAAACTTATCTACATTTAATAATCAGCCTGGTGCACTAGAAGGTGTAACACGTATATGGACTTCGTTTGAGAGAACAAAAAACAAAACAAAAACTAAAACATACTAGGTGATCAAGTCGAGTAATAGATCCGCTTGTTCATCACAGGCATCGATTGGGACACAGCGGTTTGTGAAGTATCAGGAGATGTGGAGTAATGACTAGACACTCGCCTGTCGGCCTAGTGGTCATGAGTTTGATCCGCTTCGATGCGGATTATAATTTTAAAAGTAGAACGGGTGTAGCCAGCCTAAAATGGGCACCAGGAAATGTCTTGGGAATATGGGTAGCCGACGTGGTACTGACCACATTAATCACCGAGTGCCGATTATTCTATAGAAAAATGGTGAAACACCATATGGACAATGCATCTACGGTGTGTAAGGGTTCTTTACTGTTTTATAAGTTGTTACTAACAAAAAGCTTGAATTATTTGCTACCGTCTGGGTTAAAAAAATAGACCCCGTAAACATAAAAGAGCTATGTAAAGTTATACAAGTTTTAAAAACAGGTTTCCACCAGGGAATCGTAATATGCTGAGAATATTAAGTGGGGATAGAAGTTAGTTGCATTGTCCGTTACTGAAAGTCGCATTAAACCCCGGTATGTTTGGCTGTTTTTTGGATTACTAAGCAATGTTTACTCTCGGTAGTTTGCCATTGCTACTGAACGACCGGCACTCACGCCATCGAGATCAAACCCACGGCGGTTTGCTTCCATATTCTGCTTTTTATGAACCTATTAACACCTCCATAGACAATGACAATATTAGGTAGAGAGGTGGAATAACAGTGATGTGAAGTAACTATGACTTTGTCGAGTGACGATAACTTTAAGTTGTAGAGAGGTTGCAGAGTAAAGACACTCATTCAGTAACATTTTGCAACCGGACAGAAAGGTTTCTTTAAACTCGTGTGAGATATAGGGAGATCTTCGTTGGTATCAGGACTTTAAGGAACATAATAGGTACATAGTGTGTTCCTGGTTCATGAACATTAATAGGCCATATTCAGTAGTGGAGAACAGTCACCCAGACTATATATATCGGATTAACTCCAAGAAGTCCTCCATTGTCCGGGGAGATGCGACATTCGGTGAGACCTGTTCTGAACTTACTGTGGTGTGATTTGGCATGGCCGAACATGATGAACGATCCTGAGCTCACTACTCTATTCTCACATACACCATAGAAAATACTACATATTTCCACATGCAAACAGTGCACACACACACACACACACGTGACACTTTTCTGTATTAAATGTTTTATTTTATCATTTATTAAAATACAGTCTTGTGTGGGTATGTTCTGAAACAATATGAAGGGTATTTGTCAGGGTCTTAAACTTGGCTCGCTTTCCTAACAAGTGTGAGACAGTACAAATACAACGTGATTTGACGTAAGACTCAACGACACATCGTTCGATGGATTTATTAACATATCAAATACAGAACGATGATCACAAATATAGATAATGGATACTTTACAACTTACATCCACAATACAGTTCACAAGTCTGACTCGCAAGATGTCCAGACACTCGCCTTTCAATACAGAAACCATACAACGCCTTTCTCTCTATCACACGTCCGTCATGTTCCGTGTCCCAGAGCTGTCTGGACCTGGTTCGCAACTTGCCTCCTGCCTGACGTGGCGTCACGTGGCAGGCGTGAGTCTTGCGTTGGCGGCCTGACCGCTGGTCAGCCAGCGATCTCGCAGGCCGGTAACTCCTATTCGCCTGCCGGCGCAACGAAGTTGTTGCATCCCTTACTGGGAGCTAAGTCGCCTGGCGGTCGTAACGATGTCCCTGCATCGCTGTCCCCTGTTGGACTCTGACACGCTCCCCCGGTAGAATCCATGAAAGATGTCGTCTTTCATGTATAATGTCTGTACCTGTTGGGTTAATAGTATACCCTTGTCAGAGTCTACCTTTCTATTGTTATACACAACGTTATCAAAAATACACACATGCCATAGAAATATATAAGAACTGGGAGTTGGGTACAAAGACATGTGGTGCTTCATGTTTAACACATATCAGGCTTCACCCTCTCGATGGCTGGTTACCTCAATTGTATTATCACCCAGTCAGATCAGTAGTTCCAGCTTCACGCATCTACCTCGCAGCAATTTGAAAAAAAATAATAATATGGTTCTTGAGACAAAAACCATCTAGCCAGACTGAAATACGGCTTTGTATAAGTCGTATAAAACACTCCAACCCTGTCCCTACTTGGCCAGGAGTTCTTGTGTTGGCATACAATGTTGGCAACACTCTGCCATGCCCAGTAGATGCCTGCCTGTGGTGTCAACACTTTAACAACAACATGTTATATTACACACAACACATTAGCATATACATTTCAAATTATGGCCCTTTGTGTGAAAATGTAATAACAATAAATGAAAGGGAAATAATTTTAACATTAGTGAAACACAATAATTTACAATAACTATTTAATTTCTTAGTGTCATTGCTTGACGTTTCTTCATATTAACGAGAAAAAGTCGGTAATATGAATACGTTAATCAAGATATGATTCTAAGATTACATTAAAAAAATAAATAAACACACAATTCGTGTATTCAATTTTATAGAATCCTAAACTTTTTAGAATCGTCAAAACTTTTTAACCTTTTATATGTTGTCTGCTATTTTTGTTCTAAATTTCTAATTAATCCGGAAGTACACACGAACACTAAAATCAGCTGATGGTAAAGCTTGCAGAACACACCTGTTCCGGTTTGATGTAGTTTAAGGAAGGTACAATGTTCTCAAAGTTCGTGTTGGATGTTGCTACACAATCTTCTGGATTACGATCGAATGTTCATGTGTTAGATGTTTCAGTCGAATCATTAAAGATTTCGGTTCACTGCAGAGGTGTAGAAAAGTCGTCACTGTTCAGTTTTTACTTTCACAATCGTAATTAAAATGTTCCTGGAAGATTCCACACGAAGTTGTCACTGTCACGTTGGATAATTCGCTTCAGGTAAGTGCGAATGTGACACTGTTCTTGTACGTAATATATACAGTTAATAAAGTTCGCTTTCTACCACATACTGCACATTTATACACGACAATCACTACATGAACTAGTAAAATAAGAACACTATATATAACGGGAGTAATCCCTATCACAATATTGTAGACATTACACAGCTTTTTGTGAATGAAAAACCACTATTCACTGCTAAATGGCTGTGTCGGTCTGAGTGTATTTCTACATACTGCACTCAGACATTGGTGCTCACTGGGTCGGTCGGACAACGTGACAAAAGATCGGCAATTGAATTGGTTCTGCCTGGGATATGTCGAACCTCAAAGCTATAATCTTGAAGTTTCAAGGACCAACGCGCTACCATATGGTTCGATGGCACACCTGAATTCATCCATCGTAAGGGGCTGCTGTCCGATTCTACGATGAAATGGCGTCCTAGAAGAAATCTAGATAATTTTGTAATACCTACTACTAAAGCTAGGGCTTCCAATTGAGGAATGGACCATGCCCGCTCTCGGGCCTTCAGCTTCCTGGATACAAAATAAACGGGGTGGAGAATGTTGTTATACTCCTGCAACAGGACTGCTCCAATCGCCACGGAGCTAGCATCTGTGCGTAATCTGAAAGGTAAACGGATATCGGGCAATTTAAGGATAAGATTGTGTTCATTCTTATCAGAAAAACATGATAGAACTTTATGAAATGCGATTTTTAGGCATTGATCGTGTACAATTTTCTCTGGTTTATCTTTTGTTAGTAGATTAGTGAATACCTCGGTCAGTTCAGAAAAATCAGGAATAAACTGCCGGTAGTAATTTATTAAGCCCAACAAACTTCTGACTTGTTTTTTAGTAGTCGGAAGTGAGAGTTTTAGTATCTTGGACACAATTTTATCGTCTGTCGTGACAAAGCCATTGGATATTTTGTAACCTAAGAATGATATTTCCTGGTAGGCTATGTCTACTTTTGCAGGCTTCACTGTCAGTCCGTGCTGTCTGATCCGTTCAAATGTCTGGTCTAATGTCTTAATGTGCTCCGTCATTGTCTCTGTGTGAATACATATGTCGTCAATATAGCAGATTATGTTAGGAATGTCTACTAGAAGGAGTCGTGTCATCCGTACAAACGTGGCTGGGGCGTTAACAAGCCCAAATGGAAGTTTGCACCATTCGTACAGTCCCCAAGGTGTGGCAAATGCTGTCAGATGTCTGCTCTGTTCGTCTACAGCAATCTGCCAATAACCTTTAGTCATGTCTACCGTCGTAAAGAACCTAGCGTCTGTCAGTTCTGTCAGAAGATCGTCAGTGTTTGCCATTGGCTCAAGATCTAAAACAGTTATTTTATTCAGTTTTCGGTAGTCGATGCACAGTCTTATTGTATTGTCCTTTTTGCGTACTATGACCATGGGAGATGAGTAGTCTGATTGGGATCGTCTTATGATGTTATTTTTCTCTAAGTTGATGATTTCTTGATGTAAATGTTCTTTGTAATGTAATGGGATGGTGTATGGTCTGCATCTAATAGGTGTGTTTGATGTGAGTGTGATGTGATGCTGTACTAATTCTGTTTGTCCTGGGTTGTTGGAAAAGATGGTGTTGTACTGTTGTATAAGTTGTTTGCAACTGTCTGTCTCTGCTTGAGTTAAATTTGGGTTGATTTTGATCTCCTTCAAGCAGTCTGTCGTGTCTAATGCAGGTGTTGGAATTTCGTCACTAGCATCGTCGTCTTCGTGATCTATTATCACTGTACAAGCTGTCGTATCGTCTTGTTCGTTCTCTCTGTTGTGGTATGGTCTTAGCATATTTATGTGAAATATTTTGTGTTTGTCTTTTATAAGGATTTCGTAGTCTACAGGTGAAATCTGTCTTGTCACTTTAAAAGGTCCCTGCCAAGAATCAGTCAGTAGGTGTCTGTCACTAGGTAGCAGAAGAAGAATGTCCTGTCCAGGTGTCAATGTTATTGTCCTGTTACCTTTGTCAGCATACTGTCTATAAGTAGCACCAGATAGTTTTAGTGCATTCTTTGCAATAACACAAGATTTGATGATTCTTTCACGCAATGATGTCACATATAAGTATGATGATATGGGTTTAAGTACTGGTGTAGAGTCAGTTAACATTTGGTGGTAAATGGTTCAATGGGCCGCGTGGTTTGGCACCATAGATGAGTTCAAAAGGAGAGAAACCGGTACTAGCATGAGGTACCTCGCGATAAGCAAAAAGAATAGCTGGTAGATATACATCCCAGTTGTTGGGGTGTTCTTGCGTTACTTTTGCAAGCATGTGCTTAAGATCCCCGTTAAACTTTTCTATTACTCCGCTACTGTGAGGATGGTAGGGGGAATTGAAACACTGCTTCACTCCCAGCATTTTGGTGAAAGCTTGGGTGGATGCGGCAATAAACTGAGTGCCCCTATCAGATTGGATAGTATCTGGAAAACCTATCCTAGAAAAAATATGGAAGAACACTTCCATTATGTCATTGGCAGTTATGTTCTTTAACGGAATAGCTTCTGGCCAGCGACTACATTGATCAATGATAGTTAGAATAAATTTATTCCCTCTAGTTGTTGTATGACTAAGAGGGCCCACTATGTCAACCGATAGCTTTTCAAAAGGTCGACTGGCTAAGTCGGTAACTTGTAACTTTGCCTGTGGGTGTTTACCTTTTTTAACTAGTTTCTGGCAGGTGTCACAACTTCTGCAATATTCTTTAATGTCATTGCAAAATTTTGGCCAGTGAAATTGTGTCAATAACCTTGATCTGGTCTTAACGTATGCCATATGTCCTGCAAGAGGTATATCGTGTGCAAGATGTAAGGCTTGCTTGCGATAACTAGTTGGCAAAACAGTTTGCTCTGTGGTATTGTCACCTCTGGTGTAATACCTGGTGAGTATGTCATTTTTCATAGCAAAATGCCATTTTGCATTCTTGGTTACTTTTGGCTTTCGGCCGATCAGGTCAAAGTATTTTGACAATGAAGGATCAGCTTTTTGGGCTGTTACAAATGCTTCCTTCATGGTGTTAGTAGGTAGTGAAACTGGGCTGAGCAATTGTATCGCCTCAGTTTGATTTATTTCATCTTGCACTCTAGCAGTAGCTCTCGTTACTGCGTTCACACACTCAATGATGTCAGATGATGATGGAACAACAGTTTCAATGATGTCATGAGAACTTAGTGCTACATTAGCTACTTTACAATCAATAGGTGGTGTGACATTTCCAATGATGACATTTGATGGTGATGTTATGGTATCATCAGTACATGAAGATGTTATGTCATGAGGTTTATCATTTACCTCAGGTAAATTACCAATAATTATATCACAAACTGGACTGGTTAGTGCAGCGCACTTTACTTTCCCAGTGAGGAAAGGTGTTTCAATATATGCCCATGCTAATGGGTATTTCTCAATATTGCCTGAGAATGTTCTACATGTTACGTGCCTGCCTGTATAGTCTGTAGGCATTATGAATGTTCTTTTCAGACCAATGAGTGAACTGCCTGTATCGCGAAGGACTGTAGCAGACTTGCCATTCACATATCCGTGATGGATGTGTATTCTGCCTTTTGAATCTACTACCAAATTAGCTTCTTCATTGGCAATAGGGATGGCATGACCGCATGTTAAAATACCATCTTCAAAAAAGGTGTTACAAACGGAGCATTTGTTTGCGTTGAATATGTCAAAAGCCTGTGCTGAGTTCACAGGATGTTTCTCTGGTTCTTCTTCATCAGAAGCCGAACTATCAAACAAGGCGGCGTTTGCTTTGTTGGTCATATGCCTGCCCTTACAATCTTTCCGATGGTGTCCCCATGCCTTGCAGAGGAAACATTTTCGTAAGTTTTTGAAGGATTTACGTTCCTTGTCCTGTCTGTTTACCATGTTTAATAAGTAAGTTTGGTACCCTGGGTTCTGATCGCACATTTCACCCTGATGATGTGAATCTTTACAATAAATACAATGCTTAAATTTCTCAGAGGTAGGCCTATGAGGTTTCTGCCTACTATTAGGTTGTTTGTCATAGTTAGCCGCTGCTACAAAGTTAATGTTAGTATCTTCAGTAGCAAAGCAATGTTTGTTGGCTGTGTAGTAAGCCGACCCACGTCTTTCAATTTCATCCACACTAGAGCATTCATTCTCTAACAAAAATTTAGCAAAGGCTGAAGGAATAGATGACACAATTTTGTCTCTAATGATTAGATCTTCCAATCTCTGATAACTTTTTTCAATTTTGGCTGCTGACGTCCATTTGGTGAAAATATCTCGGACTAAGCAGAGGTAGTCAGAGAACGTTTGAGTCGGTTTTGGGCTCAATTTACTGAATTGTTCTCTGTAACCTGCCTCATCTAACATAAAATGTGCCATAATCTTAGATTTCAGATAATGGTAATCTTTTCTGAGGTCTTTGGGGATGGTTTCAATAACTTTAAGAGGTTCCCCTGACAAACTCCTCATGTACACAATATTCCATTCAGACAGTGGAACTTGATAATGTTCCATTAAAGTTTCAAAATTTTGGGTAAAGGCTGCGATGCAGTCACCCGAGGTATAATTACGTACAATACCTTGATATTTCTTATACTGGTTTTCTTTCTCCAGTCTCTCAGATTTCTTAGACTCTTTGTTAATGGCAGTCTCAGTGTCAAGTTGTTTTATCTTCAACTGTAACTCCAGTTCTTCTCTCTTACTCTGAGCTGCTATTTCTGCCTTCTTAAGTTCACTATCTATCTCAGCTTGCTTTGTCTTTTCAGCCATTCTGCTTGCTTTAAGGCTGTGTCTGCCTCTCCTTGTTTGGCAGCCATCTCTGCCTGCTTTAAAGCTCTTTCAGCTGCTCTTTCTTCACGCTCAGCCGCTTTTTCCTGAACTAGTAGGTATTCAGCATATTTTTGCTCACTCCACTGTGTTAGTTCATCACCATGTAACTGTAACTTTATGCCCATATCAATGAAATCAAATAATGAAGACATGATGGAAAATTGTCAATGAAATACCAGCCACACACAATATGTTATAAGTGGTTAGTAATCAACAATTTACAATTTGTTTATATGGACGATATGTGCCTAAAAATGCATTTTTAAAGTATACGAAAAGAAAAAAGTATACTCAAGTGCCCTGGATGCGGTTAAGAACGGTTGGAAAATCGGGCTAGGAACTGTAGGGTCGCTACTTCATACTACAAATGACCTCTACGGCAAGGTTTTGGATGGTACGGAAAAACCTGCTTTGTTTTTGGAAGAAGATAAATTAGCGTCTATTTGTTGGTGTGTGCCTGCTTGTCACTAAGTGTTGATTAGGTTTGTATGGCGTTGAGTGTAGTTGTATGTCGTAAGTTTGTCCGTCAACAGTTTTTTTTACAATACACGTTACTTTCTTTCCAAACACTTTTCGCGTTCCACAAACTCAATTCACAAAGACAATCTACAAGTATCTTAACACTCTACAACATTGATGACACATCACTTACATCAAGATGACATTCAGTAAGGACATAGACATCAAGTTTACAAGATGGCGACAAGGTCAAAATGGCGACAAGATCACAATGTCGACAAGGTCAAAACGGTGACAAGTTTCACAAATCACAAATGTTTTACACGCGTACAGGATCAAACAAAATGTATGCATTGTACGTTTACAAATGGTCTTACATATGTTTAAATAATGTAGTAACAATCAAAATGAGCCTTCCATGATCACATTTAGGTTTAAATCTAACTAAATTAAAGCTGGACGAGACCTTCACGTTCAACAAGGACGAGCTATTCACGTTCAAATATAAGTAAATTAAAGCGGGACGAGCCCTCCACGTTCACACATGTCAGGGTCTTAAACTTGGCTCGCTTTTTACTTGTCTATTCTTTCTTCCCTATGCATACAAGACGTATGTAGTTGTAAGTATCCCTGCTTGCCACAGGTTAACATCTTTTCCTTTTAAGTGTTTTAGTGGTATATTCGTTTGAGCATACAGTGTTCTGTATTTGACTTTACTTTATCCCTTCTTCATCTTAAAACATGTCTATGTTCTTTTTGGTTCTAAGTACGTACTTTATTTGTTCAAGTGTAGTACTCTTCATCTCTTCTCTGATTTCACTAGGAGATTGGAACCTGTGGAGAAGTATAACAGATCCAGTGATAAGCGTCCGCCCCTTACTACTACCTATGCAAGTGTCCTTCTCCAGCCATAATGACAAGGCTTCCGAAGTAAACACCCGCATAAGACATATGAATTCACCAAAGTCTAAACTATCCACTAATAGAAAGCAATGGTAAATGCTATTCACACACATCTATATTCCTATGCTAAAACTATACTCTAATATATTAATACCTGTCAGGGTCTTAAACTTGGCTCGCTTTCCTAACAAGTGTGAGACAGTACAAATACAACGTGATTTGACGTAAGACTCAACGACACATCGTTCAATGGATTTATTAACATATCAAATACAGAACGATGATCACAAATATATATAATGGATACTTTACAACTTACATCCACAATACAGTTCACAAGTCTGACTCGCAAGATGTCCAGACACTCGCCTTTCAATACAGAAACCATACAACGCCTTTCTCTCAATCACACGTCCGTCATGTTCCGTGTCCCCAGAGCTGTCTGGACCTGGTTCGCAACTTGCCTCCTGCCTGACGTGGCGTCACGTGGCAGGCGTGCGTCTTGCGCTGGCGGCCTGACCGCTGGTCAGCCAGCGATCTCGCAGGCCGGTAACTCCTATTCGCCTGCCGGCGCAATGAAGTTGTTGCCTCCCTTACTGGGAGCTAAGTCGCCTGGCGGTCGTAACGATGTCCCTGCATCGCTGTCCCCTGTTGGACTCTGACATACCTTATAATTATCTTTGTCTAAATTGGGGGTACTAATGCACAATAGATACACAAACGTTCTTCCGAACGCCGCACCACCCTTTTTCATACTCCCTTGGAAATCAAGAATCACACTCACTTCCACAAAGAAGTTGCCACTCTTTATATGTAATTATTGCCGCATAGTCCTTGACCTTGCTTGACACCTCAAGTCAATACTTCATTATCCCCGTTAGTGGAAAATTACTGATCTGAAACTTTTCCGTTATTTTATAAACCCTCATTGTTTTGTTCCTTCCCTCTGAGTCATATATAGACCGCAATATGCTGTGGAAATTTTCCTCAATAACCCATCTCTCCCCCTCCTTCTCAGCCCCAACTCTCTCTCCACACACACCTGACACGATCTGGGTTTTTCAATCCTGTCTAATAGTGCTGTCTGCCTTTGTCGCAAACCTATTTGTCCACGCGAAGGTTACCTGTGCTGTCGGTGGGCACTTCCGTGTCTTGACCTATAAACACATGCGCCTGGTCACTCAACCCGACATTTCGTGATGTTTTTAACCCGTGAATTAACCTCATCATCCTACACTCTCATTGACCTGTGCCGCTGTAATTTCTACGTTAACACTTCAACCCGTTAACATTAGGGGTCATTGACTCCGGTCACACCGTTGTTGGTTATCCTTACTGTTTTGTTTGTTAACCCTTCTCCTACCTGGTTAGTCGGTGTATAAAGTCGTCTATCTGGGAATCATTAACTCTCAGTATTCCACGACATAGGCCCCCTCTTCAGAGATTAGACCGCGTCGAATCTTTCTCACTGTAGGTTTGATTCCCATGATCCACAACCCTAGTCTTCTTCCTCCGGAGCTGGATGTCTGGATAAGAAATCTGCTCATACATTCTCCTTACCAAGGATGTATTCCACTGTGAAGTCCAGTTGCAGCAACAACGTCCACCACATCCACCGTGCGTTGAGCTTCTGCGAAGTAGCTATGACCATCACGTGTTGATGATATGATTGGATCCTCACATGGATCAGCCCTCATCCAGTAGGCTACCTCATATGCACCCTACCATACTACTCATGACTGAAACTAGTGTTGGCTCCTCGCTCCTGTACGTTCAGTCGACCTCCTTTCCACTGGCGTAAGCGATGGCTCACAATACAGATGGATCGTCCCATCCTGATTATAACACTGCTTCCATGTCCTCTTGGTTTCCCCCGGCTTTGCCTCTGGGGATGTTCCACCTCGTCCTCGATGGACCGAGTCGTCTTTCCCAAATCTCCTGGACTTTTGCTTCCAGGACCATCTTGGGCGATATTGTATCTGGTCAGCCAATCTTCGGTTGGAGTCCTGGGTAATTCTCGCTTTTCCCGACGTTACCCACCCCTTCTGAACTTGGTTACCGGTGAAACTTTCACTCTTGTCCTTTCCCTGACTTGTGATTTCCCTCCTCCTGTCGTTGGGTAAATCTGACCTATCACGTACTGTCCCATAGGCCCTCCTATGTTGTACTGGCGATCTCTGGTCTGCGTCTGGACTGGTAACCTTTGTCCCAATGGCTGCCATCACCATAAAGTGCGAAGCTTTGCTCCCGGATCTCTCTTCATATTTCCTAATGAGATGTCTAGGGAGATTTTTCTTCTCTTCCCCGATCCGTATTTTGTAGAGGTTCTTGGACACCACCTTTTCCACAGGATAAGGTCCTTTCCATCCTACTTGGAGTATATTGGTCTCTGCTGGACTCCACAATTCCACTTTGTCTTCCACTTTAAGAGCTAGTTTCCTCTTAATTCGCTTGTTGGGTGGTGCTTTCTGGCACTCCGAACAAGACTTCAACCACCGGCGTACATCTCCGGTCATTCCTGGCCAGCAATAATGGCCGGAAATTTGCTGCAAGGTCTCTCTGACACCCATATGTCGATTCTCGCCTATGATGTGTCCACTCTGAAGAATGTGAGGACGGTGGGTCTCTGGAACCACCCACTGCTCGTGCAAGTTATCTCCCCTCCCAGCTCTCCGATAGAGTAGTTGATTCTTCAGAAAGTACTGTCCCCGTTCTGGTGGCTCAGCACTTCTTTGCAGCTTCCTGTAGCAAGGACGCAATGTAGTATCCTTCCTCTGGGCAGTATGCAATTCTCCTATCCCTGAGTTGTCGCATAGTGTCTCTGCCTCTTTTTCCTTCCCTTGAGATCCACTGACTACTGTTCCCTTGTAGGCTGGCTGTTTGGGCATCCCCAAAAAGACATATTTCGTGCCAATGATCATGGGAAATAAGGAGTCAGCTAATACAGCAGCTGGAATAATGCCCGTGACGTACCTGGATTTAATCTCCACCTTGGCGATGGCAGCGTCATGGTAACAGCACTCCTCATTGCCGGCTGTATCTCTATGGTCTCCCCTGTAAGTTGGTCTGGGCTTACCAAGCTGGCGTCCACCACCGCTTCCCCATCCAAACCGGTATCGTAGAGACAAGCAACCTGTTGGCCATTTACTTCAATCAGTTCAACCACAGGTGGTCTCTCTTGGTCCTGAGTGTCTTTCATCTCCTTGACCGTTTCCTTGCCTTCCTCTTTTAATTCCTCGAGGTTGGTTATGCAATTGGCGTCTTCTGCCTTGCATCTGCAGTCCACAGTATTATGCGTTGTCGACTGGCAGTGTGTGCACCATGTTCCCTTCCTAGTATTCCGTGTGTCCTTTTTGTTCCATTCTGCTTCGCCGACCTCAGCCTTGTCTGTGATCACCGATGTAGGAATCACTTTGCATGCTGCGAAGTAAGAACTTTTAGGTTTCGATCTGCAGTCCTTCGTGTTATGAGATGGTACTTTGCAGAATGAACACCACCTCTCAGACCACTGTCGTTTCGCTGGAGAATTCGAGGTGCTCTGGTTTCCTACCTTCACCTTCTCTGAACTCTCCTCTGTGTGCTTTATATAAGGTTCCACTTTTTCTCCTTCCCAGTATTTAGGTTTCTTTTTCTCTTGTTTCTCCTGACCTTTGGTTTGTGTACTTAGTTCCGCCTCCTCCCCATGTACCTCTACGAATCGTTCCGCCAGCTTATTCACAACATCAATCCGTTCCGCCCCTTGTTCTCCCAAGAAGGTTCTGAGAGGTTTCGACATTTTCTTTCGCATCTGGTCGACCACCATCATCTCTTCGAGACTCTCATAATCCCTCTTGAATTCTGCCAAGTCCATCCATTTCTGGAGATAGGATTTCAGCCTCAGACTGTAGGCGGCGAATAGTTCTCCCGGCTCTCGTCTAGACGATCTAAACTTCTTCCTATACGTTTGTGCTGTGATGTCAAAATGCTTCATCAAAGCGGCTTTTAATTCCTCGTAATTATTTTCCTGTCCTGGTGGTAAGCGTGTGTACACCTCAAATCCCGAACCTTTTAATCCCTGGGATAATTTAAGAGCCCATCTGCTCCTATCCAGCCCCATAGCGACTGACATTGCTTCAAAGCGAGATGCGTACTGGTCAAAGCGTTCCTTAGACTGATCGTAGACAGCTAAGGGAAACTTCATGGCATGGTAACCATGTCCACTCATGTGGGTTGCACCAGGTGACGAAGAACTTCCTTCCACTCCATCTATTTCTTCCTTAGTTTGTGTCTTGAGTTCTAGCTCTTTCATGCGGTATTCATGTTCTCTGATCTTTGTGGCTTCTTCTGCCTCCAACTGGGCCTTACGATCTTCCCTTTCTGCTTGACGAAATTCTCGCTCTCTTTCCTGTATGTAATCAGTTAAGTCTGAACCAGCCAACCCAATTTCCTCTCCGTTTGCCCTCAGTTCGGCGGTAGTTATTTTGGGAGTGGTCATAGTTAAAGCAGGTAAGTCCGCACGTTGAGTAAAGACACCTCAAGGCAGTAAAGAAGTACTCACTATAAAATTTATATTCTACCTAGAACCTATATCATTTATCTATGTCTATTAAATATTATTAATCTACAACCCACACAGTACATCACAACCACTCTCTCATCCACAAGAGGAGATATAGGATAAAGACTTATGTAGACGTGTGACCGTGTGACTAGGTATGTAATGTGTCTTACCACCTATCCACATTCACTCTGTCTTGAACTTTCTCACTGTAAAGTCACCAGCATTAATGAAATGTTTCTACCATAAATGTAATGGCACCATATATCCAATGGACGTCCTTCCATTAAAAGTCATCAATATATACTTATATTTATTCCAATCAGTATGTCCCAACATGCAGGTACTCCGCTATGCCTGTGCCAATATGCAGGTACCCCTCTATGCATATGCCCTGTTATGCCTTCAGGTCATATGGGTATTATGTATGTACCCCGCTCGGTCCACCAATTATGTCCTGTTATTTTCCCGAGAGGAAGTTGGAATCAACAAGCACATCTTCAAACTTATTATCTGTTGGGATTATTGACTGACTTTGGTCTACACTCCTCCCTTCTGTCTTCCTTTCCATATATCTATTTCTTTCACTCTCTCTGTTATTCCCTCAACACATACTCCGACAACAGTTCCTTTCAACGATAAACAAAAGATTATTAATAAAACTATGTCTGGTGTATATATGGATTTTGTAAGCGTAGTTGATAGTGTATTCTATTGTTGGTGATAGAAAGAACTCTGAATGTCTATCAGCGGTGTTGCTTCTCGCCCATTCATTCTTCAAGATCACAGGACAGCACATCAAACAGGACAGAGCTCACCCTGGAGGATCCGTATGCTTGAATCTGATGGTAAATCCGTTATTGAATGAAACAAAACTGTTCACCACTGATTCACTGTACCGTAATAAAAGTCCCGTAAGTTTATGACTGCGCCCGAGTCTGTTTCATGACGGTAAGTATCCAACATCGAAAAAAACACCACATCGTCACAGTTCTTCCTATTGTCTTTTATTACTAGCAATGTTTTTACTTGTCTATTCTTTCTTCCCTATGCATACAAGACGTATGTAGTTGTAAGTATCCCTGCTTGCCACAGGTTAACATCTTTTCCTTTTAAGTGTTTTAGTGGTATATTCGTTTGAGCATACAGTGTTCTGTATTTGACTTTACTTTATCCCTTCTTCATCTTAAAACATGTCTATGTTCTTTTTGGTTCTAAGTACGTACTTTATTTGTTCAAGTGTAGTACTCTTCATCTCTTCTCTGATTTCACTAGGAGATTGGAACCTGTGGAGAAGTATAACAGATCCAGTGATAAGCGTCCGCCCCTTACTACTACCTATGCAAGTGTCCTTCTCCAGCCATAATGACAAGGCTTCCGAAGTAAACACCCGCATAAGACATATGAATTCACCAAAGTCTAAACTATCCACTAATAGAAAGCAATGGTAAATGCTATTCACACACATCTATATTCCTATGCTAAAACTATACTCTAATATATTAATACCTTATAATTATCTTTGTCTGAATTGGGGGTACTAATGCACAATAGATACACAAACGTTCTTCCGAACGCCGCACCACCCTTTTCATACTCCCTTGGAAATCAAGAATCACACTCACTTCCACAAAGAAGTTGCCACTCTTTATATGTAATTATTGCCGCATAGTCCTTGACCTTGCTTGACACCTCAAGTCAATACTTCATTATCCCCGTTAGTGGAAAATTACTGATCTGAAACTTTTCCGTTATTTTATAAACCCTCATTGTTTTGTTCCTTCCCTCTGAGTCATATATAGACCGCAATATGCTGTGGAAATTTTCCTCAATAACCCATCTCTCCCCCTCCTTCTCAGCCCCAACTCTCTCTCTCCACACACCTGACACGATCTGGGTTTTTCAATCCTGTCTAATAGTGCTGTCTGCCTTTGTCACAAACCTATTTGTCCACGCGAAGGTTACCTGTGCTGTCGGTGGGCACTTCCGTGTCTTGACCTATAAACACATGCGCCTGGTCACTCAACCCGACATTTCGTGATGTTTTTAACCCGTGAATTAACCTCGTCATCCTACACTCTCATTGACCTGTGCCGCTGTAATTTCTACGTTAACACTTCAACCCGTTAACATTAGGGGTCATTGACTCCGGTCACACCGTTGTTGGTTATCCTTACTGTTTTGTTTGTTAACCCTTCTCCTACCTGGTTAGTCGGTGTATAAAGTCGTCTATCTGGGAATCATTAACTCTCAGTATTCCACGACAGTGTATGAGTGGGTATGGGTGGCGGTATCTGAATTTGTGTGTGTGTATGTGTGAGGATGGGTGTGGCTGATGTATGTATGGATGGGGGAGGTGTCTATGGAGTGGGAGATATGTGTGTGTGTGTGGGTGGGCGGGTGACGTGTGTGTGGGTGGGCTGGTGACGTGTGTGTGGGAGATGTGTGTGGGAGTATGGGAGAAGTGTGTGTGAGTGGAAGGATGTGTAAGATGTGTGTGCGGGGATATGTGTGTATGGGTGAGTGGGGAGATGTGTGCGGGTGGGGGATGTGTGTGTGGTGAGGGGATGTGTGAGTGGGTGGGTGGGGAGGTGTATGGGTGGGTGGAGGGATGTGTGTATGGATGGGTAGTGTGTGGTTGGGGAATATGTGGGTGGGTGAGGGGTGTGTGGGAGGGGTATGTGTGTTTGGGTTGGTGGGTTTATGTGGGTGTTTGTGGGTAGTGGTATGTATGGGTGTTGGAGGTGGGGATTGTGTGGGTTTTGGTAGGTGGGGGATGTGTGTGTGTGCTGGTGTGTTGGGGCGTGTGTAGGGGGAGTGGGGGATGTGTGTATGCGTGGGAGATGTGTGTGGTTGGGTGATGTGTGTGGGTGGTGATGTATGTGTGGTTGGTGGGGTGTGTAGGTGGATGTGAAATGTGCGGGTGGGTGGGAAATTGTGTGTGTGGGGATGTGTGTGTGTGGATGGGAAGATATGTGGGTATGGGTGGGTGATGTGTGAGTAGGTGAGGGATGTGTGTGTGGGTTGGTGCGGGATGTGTGTGTGGGAGGGGCATGTGTATGGGTTTGGGGGTGTGTGGGTGGGTGGGTGGAGCATGTGTGTGTGGGCGAGTTTGTGCGTTTTGGGATATGTGTGAGTGGGCAGTTGTGTGTGGGTGGAGATGTGTGTGAGGGATGTTTGTGTGGGTGGGTGCGAAATATCTAGTTGGTGACGGGATGTGTGAATGGTTGGAGGGATGTGTGGTGGGTGGGGATATGTGGTGGGTGTTGGGTGTGGGCATGGATGGGTTATGTGTCAGTGGGTGAGGGTTGTGTGTTTGGATTGGTGCGGGATGTCTGTGTTGGTGGGGGGGGGGGGGTGTGCCACATAACATAATAATATGCATTGATTATTCTTACAACATTCAATGTCAAGGTCCTCGTTACGACATAACAGAGGACAGAGGACAGACATAAGGACATGGGGAGAGTACGGGGATGGTAGAACAGTCCAGACGCTTAAGACTAGTAAGTTAGAGATATGACTGTGCCCTTGAGTAACGGGACAGGTTCACCTTGGACGGAATGACGCAATACGCCTGGCCTCAACAGGCGCGTGCGGGACAGACGTGACAGCACTACCTCCCACGGACTGCACGAGGGTTAAATACCTCGTGACCACTGGACTGAGTAGAAAAGGACAGATGAGACTCGGACACGGATGAAAGAGGATGCGTGACTGAGTGGAGAGATAGGGTCGACTTATACTTAGACTTCAGTGCGAATGAATGTGACCGCTACGTAACGTGTGTTGGTGTGCGTGGCTAGACACAAGTGCGCATTGTCTTGATCTGCGCAAGAATATTGTGAAAGCCAGTGAGAGAGCGTGTTTGGGGTGATATAGATATATTCTGTGATATTTATGATATTGATATTATGATGTATTTTCATTAAAACATGCATATCACCTTCATGTTTTCATGCCTCATCTGTACTCGCACCATCTGCCTGTCTGAACCCAATTTGTAAACCCCTAGAGACGTTGACAATTCATTTGACAATTTTTTTTCCCTATGTAAATGTATTATGCACTGTTGATGAATGAAAGATGAGTGACTGGAAGGGCCGAATGTAAGACTGGCCTACGTGCCCAATTTGTAACCCTTTTAAAATAAAGTTCATTTCAATTCAATTCAATTCTATCTCTTGTTATTTATTTGATTGGAGATAGGGCAGGAGAGAGAGAGAGAGAGAGAGAGAGAGAGAGAGGAGAGAGAGAGAGAGAGAGAGAGAGAGAGAGAGAGAGAGAGAGAGAGTGAGAGAGAGAGAGAGAGAGAGAGAGAGATTGAGATTGGAGGGAGGGGGAGGGAGGGAGGGAGGGAAAGAGATTTGTTATATGTGTCACATTCTTTAACTGTCGAAATAAGCATGATTTAACCAGCGGTCTGTATTTAATGTAACCATGTCACATATGTACACAATAAACATGATTTAGCCACCAGTCTGTATGTAATATAATCATGTCAGATATGTACACAATAAACATGATTTAGCCAGCAGTCTGTATGTAATGTAACCATGTCAGATATGTACACAATAAACATGATTTAGCCAGCAGTCTGTATGTAATGTAACCATGTCAGATATGTACACAATAAACATGATTTAGCCAGCAGTCTGTATGTAATGTAACCATGTCAGATATGTACACAATAAACATGATTTAGCCAGCAGTCTGTATGTCATGTAACCATGTCAGATATGTACACAATAAACATGATTTAGCCAGCAGTCTGTATGTAATGTAACCATGTCAGATATGTACACAATAAACATGATTTAGCCAGCAGTCTGTATGTAATGTAACCAATGTCAATAAAAGTTACACAATTAA
>JACEFZ010014392.1:0-19990 GCA_014155875.1 Cepaea nemoralis
GGGGTATAGGATCGAAGCTCCGACACGCGGACAGTTAGAGCATTGCTTTGATGACCCAGCAGCTTCTGCAGCTTGTCTTGTTCCAGATGTATTGGTGTTTTTGGTTTCACCTTTCCTCTGGAGTGAACTAGACAGGCCAAGAGAGGGATCATGCTGCATGGGCAACACATGGTCTCTATATTTTAACCCAGGCTCTGTGCTACGGAGAGGCAATAACTCCATCCCTGGTCTTAACCGGGTTGTAGTTATTATGCCTTTTTGAAGCACAATGTACCGAACTATCAAATGTCAAGACGGCAAGGTGCCATTGTATGTATATATACATATATATATATATATATATTATATATATATATATATATATATATATATATATATATATTATATATATATATATATATTTGTATGTATATATATATCATATGCTTTTGCAAATAGCATTCATATCTCCATAGATCTAAGTTCTTGGTGTTCTGGATCAATTCTATCCATATTTCGCCATGCCACAGGAATATTCTGCTTCATTTTTCTTGGTCTGGCCCTGCCTCTTCTGCCACTGATTTTTCCAGTCATCACAATGTTCTCTAATGCCTCTCTTCTCATTAGATGACCAAATGACACTGTTGATCTATTTCTTATTGTTATTATCATTGTCAATGCTCAAAGATTAGTTTCATTTTCGTACCAGGGCATGTGGGTGTACAAGGAAATGAGCAGGCTGACAGGCTTGCAGGTAAGGCTACTGTAGAGGGCGGACAAGCCATGGACCAGGCTGATATACTGAATGCTCTACGAGAAGCAAGACTTTTCTGAGAACCAAGTGATGACTGTGAATCTACAACCATGGTCAGACTGTGAGAACAGCAAGTTAAAAGAGGGGTGGCCAGGCAAGAATGCTCTACAGGAAGCCAAAGAAGATTAATAAACCAACACTGGTGTTGTGAGCCGCTACACGCTGCCGGATTGACTGAGGAGAGGATCTGAGCACTTATGTACTGATTGGTTCCATGAGCAATGAGGATGATCTGTCAACTAACTAACTAACTATCATGATTATTTGCAGGTTATCATCCTGTAGCAGGTCTTTTGCAAAATGTGGTTCTCATTACGGCGAGTTGAAAACCTTCTCTATCTCATGCTACTTCTCCTGCCTCATGTACTCTCTTGCCCAAGATGTCTGCCATGTCCTGTGTCCATCTTCATGTGGGTCAACCCCTGCCTTTTCTTCCAGTAAATGCTTCCCAACACTGTTCTTTCCAAGTCTATTACTTCTGGCACCTGGCCATCCATATTTTGTTACATTGTACTTCAAAAAAGGCATAACAACCTCTCCATAGCACAAAGTCTAGGCTGAATTGTACAGACCATGTGTTGCCCATGCAGTATGATCCCTCTCTCGTATTGCTCAGTTTACACCACAGGAATGCTAATACCAATACATCTGGAACAAGACAAGCTGCACAAGCTGCTAGATCAGCAAGGCCTTGCTCTAACTGTCCGCTTATCTGAGCTTCAATCCTAGACTAGCTGCCAACCTACCATGACCAAGTTGACCAATCATGGAAAGAATGTAATTCTTTAAGAGTTAAATTCATATGCTTATGCTACACAGTTACATGATGGTATAGGATCTTCACGAGCTTTAAAATATTGCAATAATTTCACTGCAAAAGACTATGAAATGTGTGTCATATGGTCAAAGTATTTTAGTTTCTGAGACATTGGCACCTTTCCGTCTTGACAGACGATAGTTTGGTACATTGTGCTTCAAAAAGGCTTAATAACTACGATCCATGGCGGTGGCAAGTGTGGCTGGTAAGGCCAATTCTTGCTGCAAATGTTTGCCCACAGTAGGTGCATGTGAAAACATGGTCACTTCCACCATTTTGCACCATCTTACGTCTCTCACGCTCTGTGTGTGCTTTATCTGCAATCATTTTCTCCTTTGTCTTTATTCCATTTCTGATACTTGCCCTCCATGCAACACGTTCAGCAGCGGCGTGCTCCCAATGTGCATTATCAATGCATGTATCAATCATGTCCCGCTTACACACATCTTTGTATCGTAGTAGAGGCCGACCCTGAGATCTCCTACCCGTCTGTAATTCACCAAAAAAGATGTCCTTTGGTATTCTACCATCATCCATCCTCCTAACGTGTCCTATCCATCTAAGTCTACGAAGACTGAGCATGGAATACACCGTCACACAACCTGATCTTTCCAATACTTCAGTATTTGTGATTTTGTCTTGCCACTTAATACCAAGTATTCTTCGCAGACACCGCATATGAAAGCTGTTTAAACGTTTCTCTTGGCGTGAGTAAGTTGTCCAGGTTTCACTGCCATAAAGAAGAGTACTAAGGACACAGGCTTGGTAGACGAGGACTTTTGTTTTGGCAGTAAGCTTCCTGTTCTCCCAGACTCTTTTTGCTAACATGTTCATTGTTGTTGCTGCCTTGCCAATCCTGATGTTGATTTCCTGATCGAGGGATAATTTGCTATTTACCTCTGATCCTAGATATGTAAAATGGTCTACTATCTCCAGTTCGGCGTCGTCAATAAAGATTGATGGTACACCATGTGCACCTTGTGACATAATCTGTGTCTTCTTTTTGTTAATTGTTAAACCAAATTCAGAACAAGCATTGGAGAATGCAGATAGTAGATGTTGTAATTCTTCCTCAGAGTGGGTCGTAATCGCAGCATCATCCGCAAAAAGCAACTCTCTGATTAGTACCCTGCTAATTTTGGTCTTGGCCTTCAATCTCTGAGCATTATAGAGGCCACCATCTGAGCGTGAGTGAATGTATATACCGTCATCCTGATCACGAAAGGCATATTTCAGTAGAAGTGAAAAGTATATCCCAAAGAGGGTGGGGGCTAGTACACAACCTTGCTTAACTCCACTCTTGATTTCAAACTCTTCTGAAGTTGAGCCATCAAACTTGATTATACCCTTCATGCCTGTGTGGAACGATTCCACAATGGACAGAAGAGTTGGTGGGCAGCCAATCTTCTTTAGTGCTTTGAACAGACCCTCACGACTGACCAAATCGAATGCCTTTGTGAGGTCGATGAAGGCAATAAACAGTGGCTGATTTTGTTCCCGGCATTTTTCTTGCATCTGTCGCAATGAGAATATCATATCAATGGTAGACCGGTTCTGACGGAAGCCGCACTGTGATTCGGGGTAGACTTGATCTCCCAGGACTTGAAGTCTGTGCAGGACAATTCTGGCAAATACTTTCCCAACAATACACAGAAGTGAGATACCCCTATAGTTGTTACAGTCGCTCCGATCTCCCTTGTTCTTGTACAGCGTTATGATGTTTGAATCTTTGAAATCCTGTGGGACTTGTCCTTCTCGCCAGCATAGCTCTATTAGCTGGTGGATCTGTAGAGCGAGTGTGTCTTGCCCACTCCTGATTACCTCTATTGGAATCCCATCCTTACCTGGAGCCTTGCCAGATGCAAGCTCATTTATAGCACACTTAACTTCTGTTATAGTGGGAAGTGTGTCCAGGTGGTCAAGAGTTGGCAGGGCCTCTATGGCGTTGAGGGCATCATCCGCTAGCTTGGTCTCACTTGAGTAAAGCTCTAAATAGTGCTCGACCCATCTATCCATCTGCTGTTTCTTATCAGTGATGATTTCTCCAGTCAAGGTTTTCAGCGGTGCACTTCTTTTGATCATTGGACCACAGGCTTTCTTTATCCCTTCATACATGCTTCTGATGTTTCCCTTATCACTTGCGATTTGAATGGACTCACATAACTTGATCCAATAGTCATTCGCACACTGCCTGGCAGCCTTTTGTACATCCTTCCTCGCTTGCTTCAGCTCACTCAGAGTGTTACGCGTTGGTCTTTCCTTGTTTCTTAAGAGAGCTATCTTCTTTTTATCAATCAAGGGCTGCAGTATCTGGCTGTTTGCCGCAAACCAGTCCTGCCTCTTATGATCCACAGTGCCGTAAACCCCTACCGCTGTTTTATAAATAGTTTCCTTAAGTTTACTCCATTTATCATTTACTATACAATTTTCTGATGTATCATTGAAAGCGTCTTCAAGTTGCTGTTGAAATTCAAAGCACTTTCCAGGATCGTGAGTGTTAGTAATATTAATCCTGGGGCTAGACTTGTGTTTAGCTGTGTAGATTCTCTTTGGTCTCAGTCTAACCCTTGCAACAACCAAAGAATGATCTGTATCACAGTCAGCACTGTGGTAACTTCGAGTTAATGATGTATGGTTCAGATGTTGTCTCCGTGTGATAATGAAGTCCAGCTGATGCCAATGGCTGGATCTTGGATGTTTCCATGTGACCTTATGCATCTCTTTTGTTTTAAAAAAGGAGTTTGTAATACATAGGTCATTTCTAGTGCAATGCTCCAGCAGCCTTTGCCCATTATCATTCATGCGACCGATGTTGTATTTTCCAAGGCACACTGGCCATGAACTCGAGTCCTTGCCCACACGAGCATTGAAATCACCGAGCATATAAATGTAGTCGGATTTTGGAACTGCCTTGATCGCAGAGTCTAGCTGCTCATAGAACGTATCCTTCACATCATCAGAGGAAGCGAGTGTCGGTGCATATGCAGTGAGAATGGTGGCAAATCCACAAGAGGTTGCCAAGCGCAGTGATAATAATCTTTCATTACCTCCAGCTGGGATATCAATCATTCCCAGTAGCGAATTCTTCACTGCAAAGCCCACACCATGTTGCCTTTTTTCTGCCTGCCCTCTTCCCTTCCAAAAAAAGGTGTAATTGTTTTCCCTGAGTGACCCTTCCTCAGCGAGGCGAGTCTCCTGCAGGCCAGCAATATCAATGTTAAGACGATTGAGTTCAGCATCAATCACAGCCGTTTTTCTCACATCGTCAATATTTGTCAAGTCAGTGGAAAATCCTGGACACATGGTTCTCACGTTCCAGGTTGCAAGCCGTAGCTTGAGGTTTCTATTCTTTTTATTAGTACCTGGTGCATTGGTTTTACAGCCTGCGATTCAGATTTTGTCCTAGCCCCAAGCACCCATTGAAGCAGGCAGGCTGTGGCGGATCAGCACCCAATTGGCTGGGGGCTGCCCAGCTTGAGGCGGGCGGTAGCTGATCAGTGACACCTGTAGGTGTCTCCCACCGTCAGAGGCAACGCGTGGCGCCCCATGTCTACGCCAACTGACAAGGACTTATAACCCGTAACAGTTGCCTCTCGCTTTGATTCCGAGACCGGTTAAGACCAGGGATGGAGTTATTGCCTCTCCATAGCACAAAGCCTGGGCTAAAATAAAGAAACCATGTGTTGCCCATGCAGCATGACCCCTCTCTCGGCCTGCCTAGTTCACTCCAGAGGAAAGTTGACACCTATAATCTGGAACAAGACAAGCTGCAGAAGCTGCCGGATCAGCAAAGCAATGCTCTAACTGTCCGCCTGTCGGAGCTTCGATCCTAGACCAGCTGCCAACCAAGGCTTAGGGCCTGGTCTGCCCTGCCATGACTTATTTTGTCTTTGGGTTGCATTTCCTCGCACCAGGATAAGGCTAGTACCCTCCCAATTGCGCTCTTCCGCCCGAAGCCGTTGGCACAATGTGGGGTGTCGGGTTTGGTAAGCGCCGCCCAACATTCGGCGCTGACAGAAAGCAGGTAGTACCGGCTACTGTCATACGGTAGCTCAGTCATATCTGACTAAGACCTGACCATAGAGACATGATACTGTTTATTTTCAGGTCTTGTAGAATTTCAAAATTGTTTCTTTTTCAATATCCATGAGATTCTAAGCATTTTTCTGTAACATTTGAGCTCAAAAGCCCCAATTTTCTTCTGCAGTGGTTGTGAAATTAATCCAACACGTCGATCTCTTATAGTTCATGCTGTGTCATGATGGCGATCATGCCTGTCCACTGTCTTATGCCGTGTCAATAATTTCTGATACAATGTTCTTCTATGCCATGTTTCATGTTTTGCCTACAGCAGCTGTATCTTGATCTGGTAGCACTTGCTGTTGCCTATCTGGTTAGATGGTTCTTGAACTCCCTTTCATGTCCTTCATGTTGAATGAATTATTGTGTTCAGATATGATTTACTAGGCATCTGTTAAGAAGGCAGTTTGCCCTTGTTTTCCGTCTTGGCAACAAGCGCTGTGGCTTAACCGATAGTGAAACAGTTTAACAATTCCCTGGCATACCGAGGTGAGAGTTCAAAATCAACTGCAGGAGATTTTGAAACAGACTGCTGTGCATTTATTTTTTGATGGTATGAGGTTCAGAAAGCAATGACAAACTATTGAAATAAATTACCCAGTCAATCACAAACCACCAATAAATGCTGGGGTTGAACTGCCAAATCCTGTAAAGGACATGCAGCTAACTTCTCCTTCTTAACAGTGACCATTCTGGTGGGTGATCGTAGCCATTGTCTCTATAAAGAGATCCTCTGCCAACCACCACGAAACAACACTGCATTCTGTCGCTGTTCCCAGGTTCCATTCACCGTCTTCTTTCTTTCGTCCCTCACTGCCCTATGCCATTAGGCGTCACATGTTTGTTGGATGATTGGATTACGAGCTGGGGCTTGCTCTGTCACTTGGTATGCTGAGATGTTGTGGGTTTTTAAGGTGTTGATGACTCAGTAGATCCATCTTTTTCACCGTCTTCCCCTGCCTCTTGATGTTTTCATTTTCATATTGCATGCTCTTGCTGCTGGCAACATTGGGTTCATTCTCACTAGGTGGCCGAGCCAGTTAAGTTTGATGATGCTCAAACTGTTGTATAGATCTCCTCGTTTCTAATAAGGTCCTTTCTTGATTTGTTCTCTATGTCCCAATAACTCTACCACTCGACCTCCAACCACCTTTATTTATCAACAACCATCAAAATAAACATTACATAATACACTGTATTTAGTTTAATTCTACGGGAAATAGTGTTTCGCTATACATCGTTTCATTTAAAGTCGCGTTTTCCAAGAACGTAATCCTGACGTTAACCGGGGCCCCCCTGTATACCTTTTTTAGAAAAAACCAGCACTGCTGTGTTTATAACCCGGGTATACAGGATTACGAATCGCGACCGTAACTCCTTCACTACGAAAGTCAGTAGGTGGTGGATGAAGCTCGTGAGCAGTTGACAGATAGCAATAGTTTGGTTATGCTTTATCCTGGTCAGAGGTCTAATCAGGTACTCCACCTTGCCCAAGGGTGTCCGTAGGCTAGCAGATGGAAAGAGGTGTCTGTCTTTTCCATTATTAATCAGAGAAGTGTGTGTCCCTTGAGAGCATTGGGAGAGGAGAGGAGTGGGTAAGAATGCCAATGGAAAAGTCAGACCTGTGCAGGATCATAATCACATTAGATTGGGAGTGCAGGGATTGGTCGGCAGCTGCACTGAATGAGAGGGGCAACAATTGATCCACGACAATTAGCGACCTGTGCTAAGAGGTAAATAGGAAGTGCCTGGGGGTTCATGGCGAAGGTTAATGGATGGTGTTTGGTGCAGGAGAGTCTGGCATATGATACCACAACATATAGTCTGTGAATGAAGGTGGAGACAGTCATGGTGACGTTTCGCTGGCTAAGATAAAAAGCACATGCATATTGTAACTGTAACGGACCAACAAAGTATGATGAGGAAGGTGAAGACAGGCATGCTTCAGGCAGAGTGGCAGGCTTCTATTCAACAATCAAAACTGAACAGCAACAAAGCCACCTATTAGGCAGTTTAGTTATCCAATGCAAAAGATCAAAACCGGAAATAATATTCCACGCCTGTGCAGAAGGATCCATTGTGTACCCAAAATAGGCTATGAAAAGACCATGCATGTTTCTGACAGAATCCATTCATTCAAATATCATGTTACAATAACAGACACATTTTAGTTTATGTAGAATAGGTCAGTCTAACATTCTCTTGCATAGCGATTGGTTGATATTATCTTTTCCTTGAAATAAATTCAATTATTTGGCGTACAATAAGTAATTTTCCTAGCGCTCTTCACGTTAGTCTGCCAATATTTTGAGATGGACTTTCAAATTCTGCATCCATTTTTACATATACGTGGAGAGTTTCATCAATGATCGGTATGATCAGTGGTAGAAAAAAAATATTTGTGTGGAGATGTTATTGTAAAAACAAAAAAGTTATAGTAGTAAGAAGCCAAATTTTGATCATTTCAGCTGTCACTCTGACTGGGATACAAAGCAAGCCTGCTCAGAGAGTGAGCGGATTATTTCTTTCTGGGAGAGTTTATTCGCAGATGGGGCCCTGGAACATGTATTACTACCATGTATTCACTAACCCTAATCCTAACCCTAACTTAATACATTATACTGGCCCCCAACGATATGCCAGTCTGTACTGCTCTCTAATATAGAAGATATAGACGTCACGTGACCAGAACCGTTTGCGAATAAACACTTCCTTTCTTTATTCAAGATCCCGGACCCGGACACTTATCATGTGTATATTATATCTTCGCTTAGAATTGACGTACATACAGGCATAATTGAGGTACCGTTGGATTTGGTTTTTCAAGGCCTATCTATCTGTGGTGGTCGCATTAGTAAACACCCTATCAGAAAAACATGATCAAAATATCTAAAACATGTAAACTGAATCTGAAAACATTCCGCGGTTACCAACAACGACGACTCCTCTTCTCTCAATACACAAGACGCTGAGACTTACCTTGGATACCCTTGCATTCCCAGAGGCTTCAAATTAATAACTTCATTGCTTCCAGACCCGATCCTGATCGTACACGAGGAAACATCTAAACTAGGAACATCAATATTTTCATTTTCTTCACCCGAAGTACTACTAGTAGTAGTAGTAATAATAGTATTAGTATTATCATCTTTGTTCAACAACGCAGCGTCTGTTCCATTCACGTCTCCGTCATCATAGTAATAGTTTTCGGATGCATTACCGAAATTTACCCTTAAACACATCAGGACAATCATACACATGCATATTCTGAGTAAATCCATGACTGAAACATGTATTTGTGTTCGAGGGACCTGATTAATCCCACAACGAGCAAGAAATGGACTTGGTTTGAACTGTTGGTAGCAGACTTCAGACAGTAGCTGCACGGACGGTGTGATTTGATTGGGTGTTATCAAGGAAGGACAGTGTCAAGTGTCCAATCAAATGTCATGTTTTATAAGTGATTGGGTTCTTTATCATTGAATGTCTTGTCATTCTTGTCCACACCAATAGAGCCAATACTATCTCCCCCTCCCCTGCTTTACTCTTCCTTCTCTTCTTCTCAGCCACTTCGTCGACCTCCTCCACCTTCTGTCTCTACTTCTCTGTCACCTCGCCCTCTTTTTGTCTCTGCTTCTTCGTCACCTTGTCGAGCTCCTTCTTCTTCTTCTTCTTCTTCTTCTTCTTCTTCTTCTTCTTCTTCTTCTTCTTCTTCTTCTTCTTCTTCCTCTTCTTCTTCTTCTACTTCTTCTTTTTCTTCTTCTTCTACGTCGTCGTCAGGTGTCTAGAGTGCTGAAATAGACATCAGCGACATTTAACTGTCTAAATATATTTGGCAATTCTTCTTCTACGTCAACGGACATAGGCTGTTAATGACTCACTAATTTTCTCTGTCACCCTTTTTCTAGAAGGCCTACGTGCCGAAGTGGTTCAGCCGTCTGCCTCGCGCGCTGACCCCGGATTGTGTCGTTTGGACCACGAGAACACTTCCCGCGGAGCCTCCCGGGGGTAATCGCTGGAGCTACGGAGTCCGACAAGTGGCTTGCCGTTCTGCGGCGAGAGACCGAGCCCTTTAGCTTAACACTCGGTGCAATCAAGTCGACCCTCTCGACTTTAGCACTTCTGTTACGTACGCCTGTAGGCCTATATCTAAGGTGACACGAATATACCCAAAGAAAGCACCCTCATCATCATTATGCGCCCTTTCAGAATAGTGAAGGCGTTAGTGCCTCTCCGCAGATCTCGGACCGTGTTCTGGATCAACTCTACTGATCATATTCCTCTATATCGCTGTCTCAGGTGATCCAGCGCCATTCTCTCAGTCTACCCCCTAACTTATTTTTCCGGGCCGTTATGAATTTTGCCAAAGCTTCTCTTCGCAGTATGAGTTAAGTTGAGTTAAGAATCGACATCACTGCACTCAGGACATTCCCTTACGTGCTCCATCCCCTCGTTCAACAGCCAGCGAAGATTCATACTACTAATCGTTCCCACCGCTATCTGATTAAAAGTTCTCCTGGTCTTCACTCTCAGTTTTTGAGATTCTGCCAGAACCCCTGCCGATCCCCCGCAGTCTCATTATTTCCACATATATATGGGTTCTCAATCTGTTCCTCCGCCTTCTCCACCTGGTCCCACAAGCGCACGACCACCTCCCCTTGTTCATAGGCAACCTACCACCAAGGGGTGCATTCCTGCTAGCCTATCAGCCTGTTCATTTCCGCCGTACCCCTGCATTGCCAGGGCAAAATATTCATACCGTTCTCACAATCTGTGACCTCTGAAGCGACGAGAGCCATTACACACGAAACATTCCTTTCTCCACCTTTGACGATTTCAGTAATCTGGTTAACTTCATACGTTGACTTCTGTAGTAATGTGAAGTACTGTGATATTTCTGTTTCCAAGAGTGACACAATAACATTGTAAAATGGATGGTTTGGTGTCTGCCACCACTCCACAATACAACAGGATCTTCGCAGTATATCATATATGAGCAGCAAAGATCGCCGTTTATCTCATGCTTGTAGCTGTATACAATGTGCGATGTAAACAATATAACAACACGAAGTTTTAATGCAGCTTTACCAAAATATGACTGCAAAAAACAAACGACGTTCAGACGACAAGACTTCATCAGCAAACAACAAACAAGAAACTGTCATTTACTGCCAATATAATACCTTGCGGTGTAAGGCAAGGGGTCTTTGAGCCTGAGGAATTAAGACCGCCTGGACTAGTGCAGTCACCGCGAACTGCAGGTTAGGATTTTCTTTTTGCCCCCGACAGAAAAAAATCCCACACCTTATTGAGGATTCGAACCCAGGTTTAGCCACTCGGCCAGCCGCTCCTCAACAACAAGAAAACACAACAAAATACAAATACCATTTGTAGATGACATTGTTGTGACGACAGAAATAATACACATAGTAAGATCTATTTTCCGTAATTGTATTTTTGTAAAGCTGTCTTCTTCTATTGTGATCTCCTTCTTCTTATAGTCCATACCGTGTGACGTTGGTGATCATGTACACCCACAGGCATCTGTATCGTGTACTGCCAGTCATTTCTGATAATAGTATTCCTCCATGCCATGATGTTAAACTGCCAGCATCTTTTCGTTCGGTCTCCCTGTCCTCTCTTTCCCTCCAACCTTCCCGTTGTGTTGATATACTCCACTTTTCCCCCTTTTCATGACATGCCCCAAAAAGTGGAATTCTACTTTTAACGTGAGTAACCATTTTTCTTTGTGAGTTAACTTCTAAGATATCTGCTTGCTCTTTCTATCCGCCCACCGTGTTCTCATCATTGTTCTATACAACACATCGATTACCAACAATCTAAAACAAAAAAACCACAATGAAACTTAGCTTGAGTAGTCTTGCATTCCCAGAGGCTATTGTGAGAACTTCTGGATTTTTTTTTTTTTCCTTGGCCATGCGGGAGAATGAACTGGCTGGCAGGAATGCACCTCTTGGTGGTGGATTACATATGAACAAGGGAAAGGTGGTCGAGCGCCTGTGGGACCAGATGAGAGGGTAGGAGACCCGACTGAGAACCCGTAAGTGGATAGGATGGGATTGCGGGGGGTTGGCAGGGGTTCTGGTAGAATCTTAAAACTGAGAGGGAGACCATGAGATCTTTAATCAGATAGCGGCGGAAACAATTAGTAGTGTGGCTCTTCGCTGCTATTGAACGAGGGGGTGGAGCGTGAAAAGGAATTGTCCTGCGTGCAGTGATGTCAGTTCTTAGCTCACTCAACCTCCAAAGGCTTCAAATTAATAACTTCATTACTTCCCGACCCAATTCAGACAGTACATGAGGAAAAATCTAAACTAGGAACATCAATATTCTCTTCACCCGAATATCATATTTTTTTCAACAACGCAATAACATTTCTGTGTTATAGTGCTATTGACGTCTCCATTTCTGCTGCTTTCACACAATTCTTCACTTGTCTGCTAACTGGGAAATTTAATGTGTGGAAGTGCAGTAAAGCTGTAAAAACACAGTAATTAAATGTGTGGAAGTGAAGCAGGTCAGCGTAGTAAAGCTGTAAAAACACTGTGATTAAATGAAAACACGGAAAGTTTACTGGTCAGCTTTGCAGAACACAATCACAAGTTACAAAAAGGACGTTACGGACACAGCCTTCGTCAGCACACAAACTGTAAAATACTCTGATACAACTACATAAAAAAACACAAAAAGTTACTTAGCTGGTACAAATCTGTACGGTTCTGTAATCCTCACAGGACATGCAAATCAATTACTTTTCAAATGCAATTTGTATCAGTGTCTATTTTATTGTTTGTGCTGACTAAGACCCTAATAAATTAATAAATACCGCCACGTCCATTTTCTCACTTATGATTGTGTTCTTATAAAGCTTACACATTCCAATTTTCGTTGATTTAGCTATGATTGGCTTCTGTACAGTATGAATGCGGTGTCAGGTCTTAGTCAGATATGACTGAGCTACCGTATAACAGTAGACGGTACTACCTGGTTTCTGTTAGCGCTGAACGTTGGGCGGCGCTTACCAAACCCGACACCCCACATTGTGCCAACGGCTTCGGGCGGAAGAGCGCAATTGGGAGGGTACAAGCCTTACCCTGGTGCGAGGAAATGCAAGCTAAAGACAAAATGTCATGGCAGGGCGGACCAGGCCCTAAGCCTTGGTTGGCGACTGGTCTAGGATCGAAGCTCCGACAGGCGGACAGTTAGAGCATTGCTTTGCTGATCCGGCAGCTTCTGCAGCTTGTCTTGTTCCAGATGTAGGGGTGTTGCCTTTCCTCTGGAGTAAACTAGGCAGGCCGAGAGAGGGATCATGCTGCATGGGCAACACATGATCTCTATATTTTAGCCCAGGCTTTGTGCTATGGAGAGGCAATAACTCCATCCCTGGTCTTAACTGGTCTCGGAATCAAAGCGAGAGGCAACTGTTACGGGTTATAAGTCCTTGTCAGTTGGCGTAGACATGGGGCGCCACGCGTTGCCTCTGACGGTGGGAGACACCTATAGGTGTCACTGATCAGCTACCGCCCGCCTCAAGCTGGGCAGCCCCCAGCCAATTGGGTGCTGATCCGCCACAGCCTGCCTGCTTCAATGGGTGCTTGGGGCTAGGACAAAATCTGAATCGCAGGCTGTAAAACCAATGCACCAGGTACAAACAAAATATAAATATAGAAACCTCAAGCTACGGCTTGCAACCTGGAACGTGAGAACCATGTGTCCAGGATTTTCCACTGACTTGACCAATATTGACGATGTGAGAAAAACGGCTGTGATTGATGCCGAACTCAATCGTCTAAACATTGATATTGCTGGCCTGCAGGAGACTCGCCTCGCTGAGGAAGGGTCACTCAGGGAAAACAACTACACCTTTTTCTGGAAGGGTAGAGGGCAGGCAGAAAAAAGGCAACACGGTGTGGGCTTTGCAGTGAAGAATTCGCTACTGGGAATGATTGAAATTCCAGCAGGAGGAAATGAAAGACTATTATCCCTGCGCTTGGCAACCTCTTGTGGGTTTGCCACCATTATTACTGCATATGCACCGACACTCGATTCCTCTGATGATGTGAAGGATTCGTTCTATGAGGAGTTAGACTCCGTGATCAAGGCAGTTCCAAAATCTGACTACATTTATATGCTCGGTGATTTCAATGCTCGTGTGGGCAAGGACTCGAGTTCATGGCCAGTGTGCCTTGGAAAATACAACATCGGTCGCATGAATGAAAATGGGCAAAGGCTGCTGGAGCATTGCACCAGTAATGACCTATGTATTACAAACTCCTTTTTTAAAACAAAAGAGATGCATAAGGTCACATGGAAACATCCAAGATCCGGCCATTGGCACCAGCTGGACTTCATCATCACACGGAGACAACATCTGAACCATATATCATTGACTCGTAGTTACCACAGTGCTGACTGTGATACGGATCATTCTTTGGTTGTTGCAAGGGTTAGACTGAGACCAAAGAGAATCTACACAGCTAAACACAAATCTAGCCTCAGGATTAATATTATTAACACTCATGATCCTGAAAAGTGCTTTCAGTTTCAACAGCAACTTGAAGACGCTTTCACTGATACACCAGAAAATTGTACAGTAAATGAAAAGTGGGGTCAAATTAAGGAAACTCTTTATAAAACTGCCGTAGGGGTTTACGGCACTGTGGATCATAAGAGGCAGGACTGGTTTGCGGCCAACAGCGAGACTCTGCAGCCCTTGATTGATAAGAAGAAGAAAGCTCTCTTAAGAAACAAGGAAAGACCAACGCGTAACACTCTGAGTGAGCTTAGGCAAGCTAGGAAGGATGTGCAAAAGGCTGCCAGGCAGTGTGCAAATGATTATTGGATCAAGTTATGTGAGTCCATTCAAATCGCAAGTGATAAGGGAGACATAAGAAGCATGTATGAAGGAATAAAGAAAGCCTGCGGTCCAGTGATCAAAAGAAGTGCACCATTGAAAACCTTGACTGGAGAAATCATCACTGATAAGAAACAGCAGATGGACAGATGGGTAGAGCACTATTTGGAGCTTTACTCAAGTGAGACCAAACTAGCGGATGATGCCCTCAACGCCATAGAGGCTCTACCAACTCTTGACCACCTGGACACACTTCCCACCATAACAGAAGTTAAGTGTGCTATAAATGAACTTGCATCTGGCAAGGCTCCAGGTAAGGATGGGATTCCAATAGAGGTTATCAGGAGTGGGCAAGACACACTCACTATACAGATCCACCAGCTAATAGAGCTATGCTGGCGTGAAGGACAAGTCCCACAGGATTTCAAAGATTCAAGCATCATAACACTGTACAAGAACAAGGGCGATCGGAGCGACTGCAACAACTATAGGGGTATCTCACTTCTGTGTATTGTTGGAAAAGTATTTGCCAGAATTGTTCTGCGCAGACTTCAAGTCCTAGGAGATCAAGTCTACCCCGAATCACAGTGTGGCTTTCGACAGAACCGGTCTACCACTGATATGATATTCTCATTGCGACAAATGCAAGAAAAATGCCGTGAACAGAATCAACCACTGTTTATTGCCTTCATCGACCTCACAAAGGCATTTGATTTGGTCAGTCGTGAGGGTCTGTTCAAGGCACTAAAGAAGATTGGCTGCCCACCAACTCTTCTGTCCATTGTGGAATCGTTCCACACAGGCATGAAGGGTATAATCAAGTTTGATGGTGCAACTTCTGAAGAATTTGAAATCAAGAGTGGAGTTAAGCAAGGTTGTGTACTAGCTCCCACCCTCTTTGGAATATACTTTTCACTTCTACTGAAATATGCATTTCATGATCAGGATGGTGGTATATACATTCACTCACGCTCAGATGGCGGCCTCTACAATGCTCAGAGATTGAAGGCTAAGACCAAAATTAGGAGGGTACTGATCAGAGAGTTGCTTTTTGCAGATGATGCTGCAGTTACGACCCACTCTGAGGAAGAATTGCAATGTCTACTATCTGCATTCTCCAATGCTTGTTCTGAATTTGGTTTAACAATTAGCAAAAAGAAGACACAGATTATGTCACAAGGTGCACATGGGGTACCATCAATCTTTATTGACGACGCTGAACTAGAGATAGTAGACCATTTTACATATCTAGGATCAGTGGTAAATAGCAAATTATCCCTAGATCAGGAAATCAACATCCGGATTGGTAAGGCAGCAACAACAATGAACAGGTTAAGAAAAAGAGTCTGGGAGAACAGGAAGCTTACTGCCAAAACAAAAGTCCTTGTCTATCAAGCCTGTGTCCTTAGTACTCTTCTCTATGGCAGTGAAACCTGGACAACTTACTCACACCAAGAGAACAACTTAAACAGCTTTCATATGCGGTGTCTGCGAAGAATTCTTGGTATTAAGTGGCAAGACAAAATCACAAATACTGAAGTATTGGAAAGATCAGGTTGTGTGACAGTTTATTCCATGCTCAGTCTTCGTAGACTTAGATGGATAGGACATCTTAGGAGGATGGATGATGGTAGAATACCAAAGGATATCTTTTTTGGTGAATTACAGATGGGTAAGAGATCTCAGGGTCGGCCTCTACTACGATACAAAGATGTGTGTAAGCGGGACATGATTGATACAGGCATTGATAATGCACATTGGGAGCAAGTCGCCGCTGAACGTGTTGCATGGAGGGCAAATATCAGAAATGGAATAAAGTCAAAGGAGAAAATTATTGCAGAAAAGTCACACATCAAGCGTTTGAGACGTAAGATGGTGCATGATGGTGGAAATGACCACGTGTTCACATGCACCCACTGTGAACGGACATTTACAGCGCAAATTGGCCTTATCAGTCACACTCGCTACCGCCATAGTTAAAAGTTATTATGCCTTTTTAAAGCACAAACTATCGTCTGTCAAGACGGCAAGGTGCCAATGATGATGAGTATGAATGGTTTGATATGATAGCCTACAGTGTTTAAGAACTGTTTCTCATCTTAATTCTCTTAGGCTGTTGTTTGTCCATCAATATTGATGGTGACCATTCATTTCATCCAGTGGGATTGAAAGTATGGAGCCGTGAGTTCTAAGATGGCTAAGGCCTACCTTGGCTCGAAATGCTCTCTGACAATGTGGACAAAGAATGCATGACGTTTCTGGAGGAGGATTTTCTGCAGTGGTTTTTCTGTTCTGTCTTTTCTTCACAGCTCTTGCAGTCCTGGTTGCTTCACAATTGACTGCACCCCTACGTAATAATGCACGCCACGAATTTCAGTCTCTGGCTGCAGTCTCCCAGGTGTCATGATGAATTCCAAAAGCATTCAGTGAGATTTTCAGAGTGTTTTTAAAGCGTTTCCCCTGACCGTCTTGACGTTGGATAAAGAATTACTTGCGCGATGAATTGGATTAAAGTGAGGAAGAGTTGCGCAATTCGTCGACCTCACTCTCTCGCCTGAGTCCATCTGAGTCCAGTGGCAAGACAAGTCAAGACGACTGGAGACGAATACAGGTGCAGTGGATGACCAGGGCGCTCTACGTGCCTTGCCGTGCTCATTACGTTCCACAACGCTTTGCAGGTAAACGCCGTCTTGCCCGTTGAATCAGGAATGATTTCATCCGCGCAGTCTGTCGGATCCTGTCTTCACATGCTGGGTAGGCATACCCTAGTTCACCGCTTGGTTTGACACCAAATCGGCTACCCGCGCCTGGTTTAGCCAGCCTCTCACAGCTGTTGCCCGGGGTGATACTGATAGCTACTAGAAGCCACAGGCGTGAACTGGGTGTCAGGCTGGGTCCTGAAAAGGACATGAGAGTCATCCTTACCAAAGGTGCTACCAATGCCTGACACCCCGTACCCCCCTTAGGCTAACAGCCATAACCAGTGAAGAGATTTCCCCCCGCGTCTTGTACTCGATTACTTCATTAACTATTGGTTACGGAAGTATACAACATGGCCGACAAATAAATTTTTCAGCGTTTCAAAGCAAAATAAATATTTAGTTTCTAGGAGATAGGTTATCAAAATCAACATTTCAGTCACATAAATTTATATTTAAAGCAATTATTGTTGGTACATGATGGATATAAATCCTTTAGCAAATCCCAAAGGTGTGAAATTGCTTTGTGAACTTTGTCAAATCCCAGCGTTTATCCAGTGCAAGGCCTGCAAAGTTACTTACTACTGGTAAATCTAAATGTTCGGTTAATTTAGTATATGAAATTACATCAGTTAATTTAGTATGTAAAATTACATCGATTAATTTAGTATGTGAAATTACATCGGTTAATTTAGTGTGTATAATTACGTCGGTTAATTTAGTATATGAAATTACATTGGTTAATTTAGTATGTGAAATTTTCAAATTACATCAGTTAATTTAGTATTTTAGTATGTGAAATTACATCCATTAATTTAGTTTATTTAGTATGTGTAATTACGTCGTTAATTTAGTATGCGAAATTACATCAGTTAATTTAGTATGTGAAATTACATCGGTTAATTTAGTATGTGTAATTATGTTGGTTAATTTAGTATGTGTAATTACGTCGGTTAATTTAGTATGTGAAAGAAATTACTATAGCTAATTTAGTATGTGTAATTACGTCAGTTAATTTAGTATGTGAAATTATATTGGTTAATTTAGTATGTGAAATTACATCAGTTAATTTAGTATGTGAAATTATATCAGTTAATTTAGTATGTGAAATTAAATCGGTTAATTTAGTATGTGTAATTACATCAGTTAATTTAGTATGTGAAATTACATTGGTTAATTTAGTATGTGAAATTACTTTGGAACAGTGGCTTAGAAAGATCAGGAATAGAAGACTTGGTTCCTAGAAGAAGAGACAGGGGACGACCAGCATAGGACATTAAAAAACCCCGTTCATGAAAACATGCACGAGGGCAAGGGAGATAAATTACGTGCCAAAATGGCATAAGATCGAAAGTATTGCCGACAGGCCTTGATGAGAATGGCATCTGCAAAGGACCTACTTCATGGGGGAAAAAAATATTTATTTTGAATTCAGATGGAATTATTCTGAATGTCTACACAAGTATACTTTTCAACACGAGGTGTTTTAGTCAAGAATCGACAGTCACAGCGCTCAGGACATTCCCCATACTTGCTCTGACATAATCTACAACAGCCAGCGAAGAGTTCCAATACTAATTGTACCAGTCAGTAGCTGTCTGATTATGTGTCCGTCTAGCCTTTCCTCAGATTTTTAAATATTAAACAAATATATATATCAAAGATAGAAAAGAAAATAAACAATGAGGTATCAAGAGCTGCAGATATTACAAGATAATTATGCAAATAATTAACTCTTAATTAACTGTGAGCAGCTTAAAGTGTGGGGAGCTGTGGTGGTATAGTGGGTACATGGTGCCAGCTCCACATTTTTATAGATTAATTGGAACTCAATAGGTTAGTTAGTTAGTTAGTTGGTTAGTTAGGTGGTTAGTTAGTTGGTTAGTTAGTTATTTGGTTAGTTAGGTGGTTACTTAGTTAGTTGGTTAGTTAGTTTGTTAGTTAGGTGGTTAGTTAGTTGGTTTGTTAGTTAGTTGGTTTGTTAGTTAGTTGGTTAGTTAGGTGGTTACTTAGTTAGTTAATTATGTAGTTGGTTAGTTAGATGGTTACTTAGTTGGTTAGTTAGTCTGTTTGTTAGTTAGGTGGTTAGTTAGTTAATTAGTTAGTTAATTAGGTGGCTAGTTTTAGTTAGTTCGTTCGTTCTCATTGCACACTGAAGATGTGAATCATGACCTGGTTACATCATAATAATCCTCTCTGTAGATGTGAATCATGACCTAACCACATCCTATTGGATCACCTGTCATACCCTATGACACTGTTTGCCATTAGATGACCTTTAACTTATGTTAATTTAAGAGCTGATATAATTTAACTTCACAGCTCCACTGAACATCAAAAAGCAGACGCAGTTGGAATCCATGATAAAGTCTGCAGCAGACTTGCTTTCTTAAGGCAGCCAGTCCAGTTCTGGCCCATCGAAAGAGGAAAGAGAAAAAAGATACAAGGCAATGCAACTTGAAAAGGTAAATGCATAATGTTATAGACATATTAGCATCATCATTATCAGTAGCACACGTACCATGCCGATAAGCATGGGCGGTCATGTTTCATAATACGATCAACAGAGTCATGGATCAGCTCTGTTTTTTGTCTCAATTATGCCATGTGGCCAAGCCATCTTATATTTATCTCTCTCGCCTTCCCCTTGTTCATTCTCCTCAACTTTGCCATTTGTCACCAAGTTCTTCAGTTTATTTCTTCTAATAATGAAGGCCTAAATAAAA